>JAPKLY010000358.1:138490-141262 GCA_026898435.1 Prunella vulgaris | reverse complement strand
ATTTCTATAAAAATAAATAAAATATTTGTGAATAATCAATATTTATTCTTAAAGTAACACACATTTTGCTCTTACATTATGTGAAAAATTATTTATTCTATAAAAATAAATTAATATATGTAAAATAACAATATTTTATAAGATAGTAACATACCTTTGCTCTAATAATAATATATATTTGTTCTCCAGTTTGTGTTACTATATGGACAAATGTATGTTACTATATTAGTAAATGTGTGTTACTATACTAGCATAAATTAAAAGCAAGGTTTTAAATTAATTATATAATATTATTTAATTTATTTTTAAATTTATAATAATTAAAAAAATAATATTACAATGTGTGCTTATATATATGGTGGAAGTTGGCGTGTGTATTTGAGGAAATTAGTTTCCTGGGCCTCGGGTGTGTGGATTTGATGGAATTAATTTCCTTCCCTATGATATGGGCATATTACCATAGTCGCGAGCGCGTGATTATATATTTATATATATATATATATATATATATTTTTTTATTTCTACTGTAGAAATTTTTATATAAGTTTTTTTTTTTTACTATTTACTATGTCCTCTAAAAAAATAAGTTGGAACATGAATAGTGAGTAAGTTCTAAAAATTCGTACATCTATATCTCTGCAAATGTGGCATCAGATCCACTCAGAGTTTACAAAAGTGTTATCTTCAGTTTGTCGCAACTTTGAAGCCGAAAATGGAAGTTTAAAGTCTTTAGCTTCAAAGAAACTCAAAAAGATGCACTGAAAATTCCCAATTCCATGTTAATAAAAGAACTTTTTTAAACTTCAATTATTGATGGCAAGCCAAACAGTACTCACTCGATTTTTAAAGCTCGGGAAAACGCAAACTGATGCACTTGCACAATTTAAAGCTGAATGGACGCTGACAACAACTTTTCTTTGGAAAGCTGCACCAACATTTTGCTCAAACAAGATACACACCTACAAACATTTTTTTTTTATTCATAAAACTCATAATTCACATTACAAATAATGGAGCTACAGAAACACACACACATATATATATATAATATTTCATATGTCACTTATATACCTGCATTCATTTTTTTAGTCCATACAAGTAATTAGAATTAAAATCATTTGTGGTCACGTATTCTTACTTTTTCTGCAAACTGTTTCAAGGTAATTGAAAAAATCAATTTATTCTATAGGTGAAAGTTATGAGATAATAAAAAAATGAGGAAAAAACACAGATTGTTTTTAAAAAATGGCATAAAACGAGCACAAAATTAGAGGACTAAATTGAATTCTTTAATTTGAAAAATAAATAAAAAATTGAAAGTTATGAGATGCTTGTAATTCGATGAAATGAATATAGTGTAGATTGTAGTTGATGGAAGGGCATCGGATTAGACCTGCACATAGGGTCAGTACAAATCTTTAATCTTGAACTATATATATTTGTGGTGAAATTATGGTAAATAGGTCACATTATACAAAATCATGTTAATTTAATTATATTTAGCCTCAATTATAATAATGTTGGACCCCGGTCAATCAACTTTATATAAAGCAAGAATTGATTTCATCAAGAAAATTATTTATATATTGTTTGTATTTTTAATTTTATTAATTTAATAGTAATATAATATACTAAAAAATTAATACTCATCTTAATTTTATATTTATTTACACCTACTTCCAACTGTCCTCACTTTTGTCATTTTTTTTTCACGAAGCTCTATATTAAATATTACTCTGTGTTTCATGATAATTTTTACATTTTTTTATATGGACATCTTAATATTATTTTCATACTAAAAAATAATAATTTACACTCAAAAAAATTAATAAAATATATTTTTTTATATTTTATTATTTAACTTGACACTCACATACTTAATTTTTTTTTCTATAAAAAAAAATTAAGTTAGTGACAGAGGGAGTGCATCCCTTGTCAAAGCAACAAAAAAGAAAGTTAAGGGAGATTTCTAATTCCATCCTTGATCAGTCAGAGGTTGACCAACTTTTTGTATAGGGCAAAAGAGTTACTGTTGGAAGACAAATTGGATTACTTGTGCTTCTATCATATTTCTATAAATAGCAAAATTCAATTCAGAGAAAGAGAGTGTCGAATTTCGAATAATTATATTTTCAGTGAAAGGGCATCTCAGATTACTTAAGTTGGAGTAGTTACAGCATAGTGCTGTCAAGTGGTGATCATCCTATTATTGTTCTCTAGTTTATATCACTCATATATATTGGACCTACAATGTGAATGACGTTTTCATGTCTTCTTTTCAACAAGTGGTTGTATTTAAATATAAATTTTATGTTTAAATATATATGAGATTCTATATGTCTTATTTATTTTCGATCAATCCCACTTATTTTTCAGGGTGTAACTTATAAATTGATTTCACAATTTTCTAAAAATTTGGATATTTATATGGAGTGGAATTTTTTAATGTTATCAGAACTTAATCTTGCCCAATGTCCTGTGCTCAATTTTTGTTGGGGCCTCCCTAAAATGGAAAAACTGATAATTCACCTCATGAGTAGTGCTGGCAAACGGGCTGGGCCGGCCCAACCCAGCTCACCGGGCCAACTGATGTTTACGGGCAGGGTTGGGCTGGTCTATTTTTCAATCGGGCCTATAAAAATTGAGCACAATCTAGCCCACGGGCTAACGGGCCAGCCCGGCCCATTTTTTTTAAATAATAATTTAAAAAATTATACTATAATCACTGTTACACTACTATTAACTTATACTTTTACAATCCACAAACCAACA
>JAPKLY010000358.1:88490-133490 GCA_026898435.1 Prunella vulgaris | reverse complement strand
AAAATTATTTTTTAGTTGAACGATGAAATAAAAATTTAATTACGTCAAATACGAATTTTAAATAAAAATTATAATTTTTAAAATTTTATATTTTAAATATTTATTCGAAATAAAAAATTATTATGTTTTGAATTTCTTATAAAAATTAAATTGAAATAAAGACAACTATATTGAGTATTGAATTGAGACAAAAAGAATAAAATCAAATCTTAATTTGAGAGAAAAAATAAAATACATAACTTGATTAGAGACACTTTAAAATTGAGTACTTAAATTGAGGCTCAACTTACAACTGAACCCTAATTTGAAATTCTTCCATAAAATATGTAATCAACTGTAGTAAAAATATTATCAAAAGTATAAAAAATAGAGGTCAATAGTATTATATTTTGGGTCACTTACGTCTAAAGTTATTTTAAGTAGGAATTGAACAACTAAAGACAACTATCAAGTGTACGTTACAACTAGGGCCAAATGTAGCATTTTGCACCTACATAACTAAGACAATTGTGTACCGATGAGTATAATAGTGTACTGTAATACATATATATGTACTCCGAATGATGTATTATGTCAAATCATATACTATTCACGTCAGATTGTACACTATTCATATCAAATCATACATTGTTCACGTCACATATCATAATTACCTATTTCCGGTGACCGATAGTACATATGCGGGTGTACCATTGAACTAATTATTGTACCATAGTTATTATGTTGATTTTTTTGAATTTTCCGGACGGTAAAATTTTCGGTCAGTCTCTTTTCCGGCGAATTACATGTGTACTATTGAGGTATTTATTGTACTATTGGGCCAATGAAATCAGAATCGCTAAAAGTTCATAGTGATTGACACGAAAAATGAAATTGTGAACAATATCTCGTTGAAAAAATACACAATTAAGGGACATAAAAATTAGAACAGAACTTGAAGCAAAATTATGCACCAAAGCAACAATTATTAAAGAAGGTAACATCAAATCATAATTGCTACAAAACAACATAAAGCTGATATTTGGTACTCCTTCCGTCCCGTAGGAATTTGCACCCTACGAGACGACATATTTTTTAAGAAAAAATAATTTTATATATAAAGTAGTGGTATATGGGCAAATATATATAAAAGTTTGTGAGTGTGCACGTAAATCAATACTTTTTTTTAATAGTGTACAAATTTGTGTGGGACGTCCAAATAAGAAAAGTGTGCAAATTCCTATGGGACAGATGGAGTAATTGAATTCTACAGGAAAATAAGAAGAGAAGACAAAGTCATAAATTGAAATTGGAAGCAAATTATGTGTCACAAGTGGGACCCGCATGATTAATTGAGAGGGGAAGTTTCAATCTTGCTTTGACCCAGAAAATAGATGAAGTGGGAAACGTGGCTGCCTTTCTTCCTCACATTTCTTTCTTCCATTATCCACTTTCAAAACCACCGACCTCTTCAACGCCGGAAAATGAAGAGAGACTTCACAGCAGCCGGAGAAGGAAAACCAGTGTCGCCAGAGAAGTAGACATATAGCCTCTGTTCACTAAAAACCAGCCGGAAATTGAAAGAAAATCGAAGCTCCGCCTGGGAAATCCTCAATTCCAACCACCAGCTCTCCTCGCCTCAATGTTGCCGGAAATCAATTCTCCACGCTAAGAAGTCACAGCCGCTCACAATCTCGCCGGAAGAACATATCTCACAACTTCACTTCAGTAAAAAAAATATCCTCAGAAAAGAATGTGACCCACCCAGATCTCTCGGCGGGTCACAGCGCTGGCTTTAGATCCACGAGTAAATCGTCGGAAAATGCGATCCTGAATAGCGCCGACGCAGGGGTTCTTCATCTCCGGCCATGGATAAGGCCCCGTCGCCATTTCAATGACCGTACATCCCAATGCCCACACGTCCGCCAGAAAGCTCTGCTGCTCGCCGCGCGCAACCCTCAGCGCCGTGAAACTCAGGGCGCTGGAACTCAGTGAGGCGGTATCGTCATCACCGTCCCCGCCGCCCAGCTCCGTCGCTACTTTCATCGGAGGGATATGATAGAGGAGAGAGAGAATTGAGAGAGAGAGGGTATTGAGAGATTGGCAGGCACTTTTGTTCATAGAATTTACTAGTGGTGTTCGTCTATGTGGCTATTATGGTGTATTAATTCTACCAAATAATAATCTTATAATTTTGTACTTTTGAGGGATAATAGAGAGAAAGTAAAGAGTTTAGAGAGAGAAAGTAGAATGTTGTATTATGATTGGAATACTTGTAATAGTACAAGAGAGGTCTTATTTATAGGTGTGCAAGTATGATGTGGCACCTTACGAGCCTATTTGGCTTCCGGTGTTGACGAAGGTTCGTAACCCTCGTCTTAATCCCTCACAATGCTCCCCTTTACAATGCTCATTCTACTACATATACATGTTCTATTTGTACACCCGCTAATCGAGCCCCTAAGCTGGGCGAGCTTTTGAGTCTTTATGTTATTTCAGGCAATACAGGGGTGGGTTTCGGGTCAGCTCTCCTGCTCGTGGGCGAGCTCCGCTGCGAGCCCCCCCGCCCAAGCCTGGTCTGCCAGTTGACTCTTGGCTCTCGGGGTTTGGGCGAGCTCCCCCTCCACCTCACCGAGCTCCCTGCGACCTACTAAGCCTTCGCAATTACTCCGACACCAGTTGTGTTAGTTCGTCTTGTCAACATTTGCCCCCAGCTCGTGCACATCATGATCTATCTAATATGTGGGCGAGCTGATTTGTTTCCGTGGACTAGGACTCGATCATTGGCGAACTACATTTTGGGCAGGTGCCGAGATGATGGGCGAGCTCCGTCGCGGCGGTTACTCGGCCGACGTGGTGCGGGAATCAAGGCGTCGTGCATGCCTTTTCAGGAGTAGTTTTCCGCGCCCATTATGGCAATCTTTCAAATTTCTTGCAAAATGGTCCCTGCACTTCTCGAATATTCGACCTTGCCCCGACGTCTATAAATAGGAGGAGGTGAGTTCATTCTTCACTTTTCCACTTCCGAATTTTCAGAGCTTTTTCCGGCGAACGACATCTCTTCTCCTGACGAAGTTTCCGGCGCTTTCCAAGGTAGAAAAGCCATTTCTTTTCCTTCTCTCGTTTCTTTCTTTCAATTTTCCGTTCTTCGAGTTCTCGGGAATTTTGGACATTTTCGGCCACGTACCGTAACTCTCGGTGGTTGAGACCTTGGACGGATTTTAGGACATTTCGAACCTCGTCGAGATTATGTCAACCCACGAGTCAAGTGAAACTCTCTCCAATCGTAACCCCGAGAAGCAACCAATGACTGAGAATGAATAGATCCCCCTGATTTTTTCGATAATAATCAGCTCCAGTTCCGAGGTGGTCTCGGTAGCTCGCCCGGACTCCGGCGAGCTCCTCGGCGAGGTTCGTTCTGAATCGGAGGAGGGGGCCTCCAGTGCTATCTACTGCGAGGTATGGGAGGAAGGCGACGAAGTCGCCCCTGAGGAAAGGGTTGCAGGTGGCAACGAGGGATCGCCAAGGCCGGCGAGGACGTCGCCGAGGTCGGCGAAGAGGTCGCCGATGCGGGCGAGCAAGGGGGCGACCTCGAGGAGGTCACAGTGGAGGGGTTCCGATCCATCGGTTTCCCGGAGCCCCTATTGATCGAGCATCAGATCCCAGCCGAGGTTATTCACCCCTTCGATTGGGATGAGTACGTCGCCCAATACGGGGCGAGCTTTCAACTCCCTGAGCGAGCTTACCGGGACTTGGCCAAAAAGTCTGATTACAAAGCAAGCGAGGTTACAAGCATTATGACCGAGTACCAGCTCCCTCATCTCTGCGAGAAATATCGGATTCCACTCGACGTCTTTCTATACGCCCCGGGGAAGGATGAGCGAGCTGATGCTCCTCCGGAGGGGTTGAAGGCCATCAACGTCCACACCCTCAAGGCCGGGCTTACGTTGCCTTTGCATCCGATCATTGGCCAGTTCCTGCTCGATAATAATCTCGCCATCACCCAGCTCACTCCCAACGCATGGAGCAGCTTGTTGGCAGCGTTGGCGGTCTTTGGGTTGGAAGGGTATGAAAACAGGCTCACCACCACCGAGCTCAATGAGCTCCTCGCCGTGACTTAGCAAGTCAAGGATGGCAAGGGGTATTATTACCTCAAAGCTCGCCTGGAGGAGAAGTTCTTGGGGATTCTTCCAAACAAAGTTTGCGACTGGAAGCAACAGTTCGTCTTCATGGGTGGAGACTGGCAAGCTTTCGTGGACTATTCCGGGCGGGGAGAGCGAATCCCAACCACGGATGAATATGGGGAGGCCAGCTGTAGGTCGCCTACTTGGTGTGTGTGGGTTGAATTAGATTTACTAATCTAATTCCCTTCCTTTTGCAGGTTTGAAGCATCACAAGTCTAGCAGCGGTAGGCCCGAGACGTCTCTCGAGTTCGACGTGGTGCGAGATGTCTGCTACCTGAGAAGCCCGGGAGATCGGGAGATTGCCCACCTTACTCAACATCATTGCCTCAGGTTTGCCGGACTTCACACCTTGCCTCACCACCTTACGGTCGAAGGTCCTGAGCTTCCAGGTTCACAACTTTTCGGAGCTCGCCTATGAGGGGGGTTAGCTCGCCCAGGATGCTAACATGTTTGACTTTTCTTTATGCAGACGATAGCTGGGTCACCTTTCCTACCGTCGAGATCCCTCCGGCCTACGAGATCGTAGCTCGCTGGTTTGCTATGGGTCCTCCTCGTCCCAATAAGCTTGCTCCGCCCTCACTACTCGCACTGGATGCGAGCAAGAAAGCCGAGCTCTCCCACAAGAAGGGCGAGGTAGGTGGGTCTGGGGCCCAAGGGGGCAAACCAAAGCCCCCGCCAAGACGAAAGTTGCGGAGGTTGCCAAGACCGGCCGTGGTGGAGAGCGAGGTCGCCAAGACCAGCCCAAGAGACTTCACCGTGGAGACGGATCCCACGTAGGAGGGGTTGACGCGCCAGCTCGCAAGCGAGTCCGCTCAGGTCTCCGCGACGAGGAGGGGTCCGAACCTACTGAGCGAGCTGACACGAGATCGGCACAAGGCGGATCGGCCCACTTCGGAGGTTGCCACCTTTCTCGTCTCCCTTCGGGATTCAAACAAATGACGACACGCTCCTGGGATGGGACCCTGAGTGAGCTCAGTAAGTAGCTCACCCTCTTAGCCTCTATTTTTGTTGCTTTCTTGTGTTTTCATTTTCTAACTCCAACTGCTTTGACCTCGCAGCTATGCCCCCATCACCTATCCGAATCAGCATGAGGTCATTCATGCTTATGAGCGATCTCGCTCTTTGACCTCGATGCGCAGTCTTCCTCCGGACCTGGTTCTGAATACGGTGAGCTAGGTGCCGAGGTTCTGGTCTACTCCTCAGGTGGTGACCATCAACGGCCAAAGTCTGACCGAGAACCTCTTGCTTTCGGCGCACTACACGAGCGGGTTGCTGCTCGCGAACCAGAAGGCAGTGGAGCAGGCGGCCGAGCTGGAGGCAGGTCGCCAGGAGAACAATGAATCCCTCCTCAAGATGGCGGAGTCTCTCGACAAGGCCAAGAGGTCGGCGAGGCTTGCCGAGAAGAAGGCCACCGCGTCCCTGACTGCAGAGCAAGATGCTCTCCGATAGCTCGGCAACCTCCAGCTTAAGCTCGCCGGCATCCAACAAGAAATGGATGCCAAAATAAAGGCCAAGGAGGAGGAGCTCGCCGAGAAGCTCGCAAAGGAGGTCGGTGATCATGCCGCGACAAAAAAAGAGCTGAGCTTGCAGCGGGGCCTAGTGAGGAGCACTGATGAGGAGTGTTCAAAGCTGAGGGAAGAGATTTCGGCCAAGGTAAATGAGGTCGCCGAGCTCCGCAACAACGTAACCTCCTCGTGGACTTGGTCGCTGCAAGGCCTCGGATAGGGGCTTCATCCAGTGCTACGCCGAAGTCATCCGGGCTATTTGGTGGGCGCGAGCTCATAAAGATGATGAACTGAAGGCTGTCGTTGGAGATTTCAAAGATTGCCTGGACAGGGTCCCTTTTCCTGACGAGATGGAGCTCGACATTGGCGACCTCCCCGAGCTCGGAGTGCCCCTCGATTTTGTTCCGGCACGTTTCAAGATCATAAATACCGTGCTTGTACCGGAACTGAACCTCGCTGAGGAGGAGGATGTCGCCGATGAGGAGGTGCGAACTCCCCCCACCCTGGCGCAAATGCAGGAGGTTTGCGGGGATGCCATGGTGAACCTCGGCGACTTCGACACCAGTGGTTGCGCCGGCAACATTACAATGCTGCCGAGGTTGTCCCCTCAAGGTCGCCGGCGAGGAGAATATCCCCGAGGCCGCCAACCCTGAGGTGCCTGCCGGGGTCCCCACTGATGCCGCTGCTGCCTCTGCTCCGACTGCTCCAATAACTTAGCCTTCTCTTTGTTTTCTTAGCTTAGCTTTCCATTTAATTTTTGCCAAGTTGTAGTAGTTCGCCGGGCTACCTAGCTCGCCAAGAAGGAGCTTCTTTTTGTAACTTTCAGTTTTCTTTTTGTTGAAGTATATGTAGCTCGTCGGGCACGTGTAGCTCGCCCAGAAGGAGCTTTTTGCACTTTAAAGATGGTCAACTGGCCGACCTCTGTGGCCAGCAACACTACTTATACTTAGGGATTTTTCAGGCATCATTTTTGGCTTGAAAATTCCTCAAGTATTTCTGAATGAAACCCGAGCTTTTTGTTCTAACTCTATTTACCTACATTTTTGCGCTTACGTTACAGTTTTTTTTATTATCTCTTTTATATATTTTTCGGGTACTTGACTGTTCGTCTTACTCTACTTTTGAGAAGCGAATCGTTCATTTTACGTCACTTAGGACTACGAATCGTACCTCCGTTTGTGCAGTACATATTCTTTGTCTTATGCCACTTAGGGCCGTGAATCGCTCGTCTTAAACCCCTTAGGGTAGCGAGTTGTACTTTGTTTAACTCACGTTGGGCAGTTGGATTTCATGAACCTTGCCTTAGACGTTTTAATCGTCTTTTTTGTGAATTTTTCTAACTTAAGGGAGCCGGTGCTTAGTGACCCTTTAGGAAGGGCACCTTCGTGACCTTGGGCACTTTGGCCTTTGCCTTCGAGCATTTTAGTTATAACGTTTGGGACCTTGGTCCTTGCGCATTACGAGGTTTGGAGCACTTGGCGAGCTACAGTGGGCGAACTCCTTCGACCAGTGGGCGACCTGTAGTAGCTCGCATAGTTGGCGAGCTACGGAGGTTCGAACAGTTGGCAAATCTTTCTGACTTCACAAGATTTTCTAACTTCTTATAGCAACGTAATTTACATCGGTCGCTATCAACATTTTTTATGCGAACCTTCGGCTAGTCTATTACAAGATCTCGATCTATTGATAGAATTTTTTTAAGTGCGCGGCACTCCAGGTGTATGACGAGGCGTTGCCTTCTGCGTCTTCGAGGTCATAAGTGCCGTTTGGCCAGACCGCAGTAACCTGGAACGGCCCTTCCCAGTTTGACCCGAATACACCCGGTGGGGCCATCAATTTCTTTTTCAGCACTAGATCCCCAACTTTGAATTTTCAGTCTCGGACCTGGGAATTGTAGTACTTTTCTGCTCTACGCTTGTAGGTGACGTTCTTCATTTCTGACGAAGCTCTTGTCTCTTCGATCAGATCTTTTTCTACCGCCAAGGCTTCGTAATTCTTTTCTTCGTCAAAACCCACCACCTTCCAAGTCTTTCTCTGAACCTCGACTGGTACTACCGCTTCACTTCCGAAAGTTAAGGTAAACGGGGTCTCTCCGGTACTAGCTCGGTATGATGTTCTGTAAGATCATAGGACCTCCGGGAGTTTTTCATCTGCCCAGCTACCTTTCTTATCTTCGAGGCGGAGCTTCAATGTGTGCTTTAAAATTTTGTTAACCGCCTCGACCTGGCCGTTCGACTGTGGATGGTACGGAGTTGAGTAGTGTTTCTTGATGTTCCACGAACTGCAGAAGTGTCTCAACTTTTGGCCGTCGAACTGCCTTCCATTGTCGGTGATTATCGATTGTGGAAGTCCGAACCGGCAGATCAGGTTCTTCCATATGAAGCCGATCATCCTTTCTTGTGTTATCGTTGTAAGTGCTTCAGCTTCAGCCCACTTGGTGTAGTAGTCCACTGCTACGACAGCAAACTTTACACCGCCTCTGCCAGGTGGAAATGGGCCGATCAGGTCGATACCCCATTTCGCAAAAGGCCACGGGCTGAAGACTAACTTCAGTTGGTTGGCTGGGGAGTGGATGTTAGGTGCGAAAAGCTAATGGCATCTTTGCGAAGAGTGGGCCAATAGTACCCTTGTCTGATCGTCTTGTAGGCCAAAGCTTGCCCCCCAGCGTGACTTCCACAAATCCCTTCATGGATTTCTTCTAACACTTCGAACCCTTGCTTCTTAGATAAGCATTTGAGTAGGGGTAGAGAGAATCCACGTTTATAGAGTTGGTCGTCCAGCAGCGAATATCTGGCAGCTTGTTTCACTAGCCGACTTGCTTCCCAGGTGTCCTCGGGGGTTGTTCCGTCCCTTAAGTATTTTTGGATCGGAGTGCGCCAATCTTCATTGTCCTTGTCCTCTTCGTGCCCCCCACTCGAGGTCTGATTTACTTTATAATCGGACGTCGAGGGGTTCTTCAACTTGGTGACTACAACCTCCGTGACCTCGGCTTCACCGTTACTGGTAGCTAGTCGGGCTAAGGCATCTGCTTGTGTGTTTTCTAGTCGCGGTATTGATGTAAACCTGAGTAAATATCGAGATCAGATGTGCGGCTATCTTCTGGTAGGTCATCATCTGATGGTCTTTTGCCTCATACTCTCCCTGGACTTGGGATATTATTAGCTGGGAATCTCCGAAAACTTAAAGATTGGTTGCCCCCACAGCTAATTATAACCTAAGTCCGGCTATCAAAGCTTCGTACTCCTCCTCGTTGTTGGTTGCTCGAAAGTCGAACCGGATTGCAGAGGTGAAGACTTGTCTGTCCGGGCTGATCAGAACTATGCTGGCGCCTGCCGCTGTGCTAGTCGATGACCCGTCAATGTAGAGGTGCCACAGAGCTATACGCCCCCTCGTCGGATCTTGTGGGAAAGTTAGCTCGACGATAAAGTTGGCGAGCGCTTGTCCCTTAATCGCTGTTCGGGGTGCGTAGGTTATACCGTATTGGCTAACTTCTAGTGACCATTTCAGCAATCGTCCGGCGGTGTCTAGGCGCTGTAATATTTGACGTAGTGGGAACGTCGTCAGCACCTCTACCGGGTGGACGAAGAAGTAGGGCCTCAATTTTCTAACACTCATCACCAGTGCATAAGCTAGCTTCTCCGTCGGGGTATACCGCAACTCAGCTCCGTGTAAGACTTGGCTTACGTAGTACACATGTAGGTGTGTTTTCGCCTCTTCTCGGACCAGGACTGAGCTAATGGCCAACTCTGATGCGGCCAAGTACAGGTATAGCTTCTCACCAGGTATCGGCTTTGACAGGACCTGCGTATCTTCCAGGTATGCCTTAATATCCTCGAAAGCTCGTTGGCATTCGCTTGTCCACACGAAGTGGTTCTTAAGGTGCAGCTTGTTGGCTTTGGCTGCCTCCTTATACCTCCGTGTGTTTGCCTTGATTGCCTCGAAAAATGGGCGATTTCGATCGCCGGACCTGGAGATGAATCTGTTCAGAGCTGCCATACATCTGGTCAACCTTTGGATTTTCTGCACGGAATCGGGGATGCCCATTTCGATTATGTATTGGACCGGCGTAGGGTTGACCTTTATCCCTCGCTGGCTCACCAGGTGACCTAGGAACTTTCCTGAGTGTACGCCGAAGCTGGTCTTCTTAGTATTTAGCTTCATGTTGTAGTGGCGTAGTATGTCGAAGGCTTGCTTTAGGTGGTCGAAATGGTCCTCTTTTCGCAAACTCTTGACAACTATGTCGTTCACGTACACCTCCATGGACTCGCCGATGTGTTGATCGAACATTTTATTCACCAACCTTTGGTAGGTTGCTTCGGCGTTGATAAGTCCGAACGGCATCCTTTCCCAGCAGTACATGTTTTTGTTGGTGTAGAATGTCGTATGTTCCTGGTCGTCTGGGTGCCATGCTATCTGGTGATAGCCCGCAAAAGCGTCCATGAATGTCATCATCTCGTGACCTGCGGTGCTATCTACAAGCTGATCAATGTGGGGTAGTGGGAAGTTGTCCTTCGGACATGCTTTGTTCAGGTCCGTGAAGTCGATGCAGAGCCTCCACGTCCCGTTTTATTTCTTTACCAGGACGGGGTCCACGACCCACTGCGGACATAGGGCTTCCTTGATCAGCTTGTTGTCCAACAACTTCCCCACTTCAACGGTTAGAGCTGCGTATTTGTCTGGTCCATATTTCCTTCGTTTTTGGTGGACGGGCCTCCTTGCCGGATCTATGTTGAGTCGGTGACATGCATGTTCCAACGGGATCCCCGTCATGTCTTCATGGGACCAGACAAACATGTCCATGTTGGACATAAAAAATAGCTCCATCTTCGACCGGTACGGTTCAGGTAGCTCGAAACCTATGAAAAGCTCCAAGTCCCTTTCCGGGTCCACCGGGAGTGCTGTCAGTTCTTCCATAGGGGTGGCTTTCCTTTTCTGGTTTTTTGACATGGGGTCGCTGATGAATTCGTCCCACTCCTCCTGTGACATCTGCGCAGGTTCATAACCTAGGCGCGGTTCGAGGTCATCAGTATTGCTTTCAACTTGGGGAGGTTCGTCAACTGTCAGCATTTCTGGTGGTCCCTCGTCTTGGGGAGGTTCTGCGACCTGGGGAGTTGGGTCAACGTCCATTGGCGCTGGTTCTTGACCTCCCGCAGGTCCCCCATCTTGGACCCCATCAACCACTTCCATGGGCGCAGGTTGCTGTTCTTGCGCTGGTTCCAACACTTGGTTATTTTGGGTTTCCTCTATTCCCTCCATAGGCGCCGGTTTTGTGCCTTGCGCAGGTTGTAAGACTTGTTTGATTTCTGGCAGATCGCCTACCTCCATCAACTCGGTTTCTGGTGAGATGATGTCTAGGATGTTGGGCTCATCTGTCGGAATCTGTACGTCCTCTTCAAGGATATGGACCTGCGTCACAGACTTTTTGACCCGGCCATCTTTAATTTGGAGCAAACACTTTCGGGCCTTTTTCTGGTCACCTTTGATAGTTCCGGCACCTTTAGGAGTTGGGAACTTTAAACAATAGTAGTAGGTCGAACACATCACTTTGAATTCATTAATAAACGGGCGGCCGAGGAACCCATTGTAGGAGGACTGCTGGTCGACAACTAGGAAATCTACTAACCTAGTCAGCCTCCTCTCCGGGTCCTCAGCCGATACAAGTTGGACGCTCAGCCTGATACTACCTAGGGGGACGGTTACAGCTTCTCCGAACCCCACTATCCTAGCATTGCTAGGTTCTAAATACGACTCGAAATTACCTAAGGCATCCAAGGTGGATTTGAAGAGAATGTTGGTGAAGGCGCCGGTGTCCACAAGTAGCCTGTGAACTCGAACGTTCATGATGTTGGCGGTTATCACCAATGAGTCGTTGTGGGGCGTCAGTACCCCCTCCAGGTCCGCTGAGGAGAATGTCAGCTCATCAGTGAGTTGTGCGAGGGGCTGGGGATGGAGCTGCCTTCCTAGACCTGGTTTATGGTCCGGATCTCGGCCTTCCTCTTCCTCCTGGAGATGGAGGATCCTCCGTCTTGGAGACCTCCGGCAGCTCCAATTTCTTCTTCAAGAACTAAGAGTTCTCGAGTGGGCTCCAGGTTCTGGTGAGGTTGGGGAGGTGCCCTCCGCCTATTCTGAGGACCGCGTTGGCCCGCGTCCTCTTCTTCGTCATCGGAGGCCTCCCTTCTCTCGAACCTGAGCCTTTTAGCCGGTGCCTTCTTTACAAACTCGACCAGCTTCCCATCCTTATAGAACTTCCAGAGTTGTTTGAGGAGGTCTCGACATTCGCTGGTGAAGTGGCCGATGGAGTGGTGATAGGCACACTATTTTATTGGGGTGGAGCTTCGCGCGGTCCTGACGAATTCTCCTTGGCTCCTCCAACAAAGCTTTGTCTTTAACTGCTGTAAAGACGTGGTCAACGGAGAAGGTGAGGACTTGGTTGAGCTTCTCCTTGAACTCGTCTCCGTCACCGAAAGCTTTTAAGTTTCGGGGAGCTTTGTATGCACCCCCGGACTTCTTCCCGTAGGGCTTCCTCTCCTCGGAGGCACCAACCTCTTTCTGGAGGGCCTTCTGCATGGCCACAAACTCCCCCGCCTTGTGGCGAAATTCGGTGTAAGTGTTCGGACATGCGAGGTGCATCTCCTTCCAGAGGTCGGTCCCCTTTCGAAGTCCGACCATCACTGCAATGACTTTTGTGTCCTCGCTCACCGGCTCGCCTTCCAGCAGTATCTTATCGAACCTCTCCAGGTACTGCTGGTCGGTCTCATTCTCGCCTTGGTGGATGTTGGCGAGACGGTGCTTCTGGGTAAGGTAGAATCCGAACCCGGAGAAGTGGGCCAAGAACTCCCGCGTGAGTTGGCCAAATGAGTGGATTGACCCCGGGGCGAGTGACATGAACCAGCGGTGAGCTCGGTCCCCGAGGGTCAGCGGGAAATTCCGGCACTGGGTGGCATCGGTGGCGCCTACCGAGATCATGTAGTCTGCATACTTGGCCAGGTGGACCTTCGGGTCGGATTCGCCCTCTTATGCAGACATCACCGGGAAGTGGATCTTCTTTTTGATCGGTGCTCGGAGGATGGCAGGCGCCAACGGAGATGCGGGGAGAGTGGTGGCGTCGGGACCGCCAAATTTGGCTGCTACTTGCTGTAGTAGCATTTCTACGGCCTTTTTTAATGTGGTCAGCTCGTCGTCGTGGGTCATCTCCGGAGGAGGTTAATCGAAGGTCGTGCGCCTCGTGGACGCATGCCCCCGAGGTGCCTCACTCTGGGGTGACCCCTCTGTGGTGGGTCGGAACTGGCGTCCGCCATGTGGGCCCAGCCTATCGGTCGCAGGCCTCTTTAGTCGGTCATGGGCGGACCTCCTAGGCTGTAGGTCCGACTCTCCCATCTGGGACGTAGCCGGGGCTACCGTCTGTTCAACTTCCTCGCACCTCGGCCCTAGTCTGCGTTGGAGGACCTCCCTCCTCAGTGATTGGTGGGTGGCGGATGCTTCGGTGTAGGCCAAAGCTCGCCCGGCTTGCGTAGCTGGCTCCTCCACTACCTTGGCCTTCCCAGCGCGCTCCCTGTGTTGGCGAGCTTGGGCGGAGCTCGCCTCCTGCTCGGATGGGAGGTCGCTATAGTGACCCCGGGTCTGGGTGCCCTGGGTCGGCCTGGTCTGCTCCCTGGCTTCAGTGGCTGGAGCTCACCGGGGTACTAAGACGAGCTCGTCGAGCTGCCCCTGTTGCAACCTTTGCAAGGTTGCAATCGTGCGCTGAAGCTCGTCGGGGTCATTGGCGAGGTCCCTCAGGGCGGGGTTTAATTCCTCCTGGGCCACCAAAACTCGCGGAGGTCGAGGGGCATTATTTTTCTAGGGAGCTCGGCGAGAGGTCTCCCCCTCGGCCTGGTCCTGGTCGCCGCCCTTCCCCCTCCGGGTGTTCGCCGAGGTTTTTCCCTTAGACATTTTGGGATTTTGAAGGGGGTAGCTCGCCGAAGGTCGCCGAGGTCGCGGTCTCCGACCAGGGTGATTTTTCGCGGGTTTTCGTCTAGCGTTACGTGCAACGAATTATCCAAAATCCGGTTTATTTGTGTATATGCGTGCGTTTGAAAACTTTTTCCAGGCAGAAGTTATAGATCCGGAAATCTGGGTTTTTGCCCGAAAACCCGGGTTTTCGTTCAAGGAGTGAAAATATGTGTGTATCTTCAAGTGTTCTTGAACTTTGGTCAAGAACACCTTCAAATCTTCAAAGAAACCCTAATCTCTCAGTCTCAAATTTTTTGGTTCAAATGAGCCTCCTTCTAGCGCCAAATTGTTGATAGAATTTACTAATGGTGTTCGTCTATGTGGCTATTATGGTGTATTAATTCTACCAAATAATAATCTTAGGATTTTGTATTCTTGAGGGATAATAGAGAGAGAAAGTAGAGAGTTTAGAGAGAGAAAGTAGAATGTTGTATTATGATTGGAATCCTTGTAATAGTGCAAGAGAGGTCTTATTTATAGGTGTGCAAGTGTGAGGTGGCACCTTACGAGCCTATTTGGCTTCCGGTGTTGACGAAGGTCCGTAACCCTCATCTTAATCCCTCACAATGCTCCCCTTTACAATGCCCCATTCTGCTACATATACATGTTCTATTTGTACACCCGCTAACCGAGCCCCTAAGCTGGGCGAGCTACCTGGCGAGCTTTTGGGCCTTTATGTTATTTCAGGCAATACAGGGGTGGGTTTCGGGTCAGCTCTTCTGCTCGTGGGCGAGCTCCCCCCTCTTGGGCGAGCTCCGCTGCGAGCCCCCCGCCCAAGCTTGGTCAGCCAGTTGACTCTAGGCTCTCGGGGTTTGGGCGAGCTCCCCCTCCACCTCGTCGAGCTCCCTGCGACCTACTAAGCCTTCGCAATTACTCCGACACCAGTTGTGTTAGTTCGCCTTGTCAACATTTAATTTGAATAGCAATTGATTTGATGGGTCCAGCTATGAAGAAGGTTATTAGCGTTATTATCTCACTTGGCTAGGGTATTTGTATAGAAGTATGGCCTTAGATGTGATTAATGAACAGTGGGAAGCCCTAGCTGTGGTTTCATTGCTAACTACGGCCCTAATTGTAATAATCTCTTATATTATTTTAATTATTTTTATTGCTTTGACTCAAATGTTTTGATACTTATAATAAAAATTTTATACTCTTAATAAAATAATATATAATATAAATAATTTCTCAATAAATTTATCATTAAGCATTTTCATCAAAAACTTACTCATACATGCATGACAATTTGTATTGAATTAAAAAATTATATTTTGTTATTCTCTCTTTCCCAAAATTTAATTTCTACTTTATTATTTGCAGAAGTTTTAAGGCAAGATTTATTTATTAGTATTTAAAGTAATAAAGTGATGTTTTATAGGTAATGTTGATTTTTTAATTTTATCCTCAACGCCTTTGTTGAATTTACTACACTTTAATAGGCTTTTTAAGAAAAATAGGAGGAAACAAGTCGCGGTGTGTATGTGGGACTGTACTATTTGGGGTATTTAAGATCTTTGAGAATGAGGATAATATTGTTAACAAAGTAGTGGCACTACTAAAAAAAACTCTTTCTTGACATTTAAAATTGTCATTTTACATTATTTTTTAATACATTTTATTTATCATGATAATTTCCAAAAGTGTCCTCTAAATTAATGTAACAATAGGACTTTATCTTTTAAGACAATCTTAAATGTCAAGAAAATGTACTTTAACCTACACTTAATTAACAACATAAATTTATCAATATTAATTAATAATGCATATTAATTTCATAATATTTTTTATTAAAAACTATTTTCATTTCCTGCCATTTTAAATTAAGAAAATACTACACTAACTAAATGTCATGATATGTACATTCACTTTAAAATTCTTTTTTGTATTCTTTTTTAAATTTTATTTAACATTAATTAATGATATATATTAAGTGTAATGGTAATTTCTTTTATATAAAATACCATCAATTAAATAAATAACAACAGTAATATAATTAGAAAAAAAATGTAAAAGAATAATATAGAAGATACTTCTCATTAACCATTGTAAACTAAATGTCAAAAAGATATTATACTTAAATAACATTTCTCGAATGTACATATCTTTAATTTCTATACAATGGACAAAATACATAATCTCTGCATCAAAAGAAATAAAATAAAATTTTGAATTAGGCCCTCAAATCCTCCAATCTTTAGTTATAACATATCCATCGATCTTCATCCTTATAAGTACAAGCCCTACAAAAATACATTGAATTTGTTATAAGTTTAAAACTCTGCATAAACATGATTTAAGGATGTTGACAAATAATTAATCATCACAGGTTGAAATCAAAATGGTGTAAATAATAGTCAAGTTAGTAACATATACAAACTTCCATGTAGACAGCTAGAAAACTGAAACTACAGACTTCCATGATGACAATATATTTGTCATTTGCATATGGTATCAGAATACTGGAGCTTTAAAAATAATATCCAAAAGATTAATAAAAACAATGAGCAAGCTAGATAAAGACAATACAAATTAAAAATAAAAAATCAGATGCACAAGTATTCATATGTTATAAGTAAAAGGTAATCTCACATAATATAAATTCAAATAATCTAATACACTTAAATGTGTACTAAAATATGCATTGCAATTGGTATCTAAAGTAAACAATAGAATGAAGGATGTAAAAGCATGAAAAATACTTACTTAATGTAGCATCATTATAATTCATATTCAAAAAACACTTAACATTCACAATGTGCCACCTGCACATATAATATAGTTAAATAATCAAACTAAAGATGTAGAAATAAATTTATAATAATGACATGCTTTAGAACAATATGAATACATACCAAATTACAAGGCCAAGTAATCATTTCTCTAAGTACATGTGCAAATCTTTTAAGATTACCATTAAACCTTATCAATTCTTCTCCAGGTTCAAACACAACTTTTTACATTTAGCTCACGCCAAATTTGACTGCAAGAGTAGCCCTCCAACTTTAAAATATGGATCAACACTGTTAATACATCCTTAGCAATAATTTTGTTGTCATCGAATAAATTTTTAAGAGTAACATATGCACCAACCTCAAGAAAAAACAAATTATAAAAATGAGTTTCTCATATATTTATTTAATTGCAGAATATCTAATATATATATATATATATATATATATATATCCCCACTAAAACATGATATTGGTACATGCTATTATTGTTAACAAAAAAATAAAAGAGACTTCACCATAAAAAAATAAATGTGTTGCAGCACCGTTCAAAAGTATAGTAATCAAGTATGAGAGCAGAAACTAAGGGGCATGTCATTCTCTACTCTAACACAGTAGGAAATATTGACAAACAAGAGTATAGTAATCAACAAATTAGCATTTGCAATAGATATAATCTCATTTACGAAGCTCATCGGATCATGCCTAAAAACCTGAACAAATTTAATAAAACATATGGCTTACCTCACAAATTGAAATAGAAGAAATTCAAATATCAAATACCTGGTCAATTCTTTTTTAATCCACGATCTGTAAACTCAAACTTGCTTTACCCTGAAATTTAAAAAAAAAAAAATTGCGTGAAGATTTCCAAAATTCAACCATCATCCTCAAAATTGGTCTATTTAATCTACACTCTGAAATATCTGAAAAGAAAGACTAATCAATCGAGACTCCATTTGTAGAGAGAGTGAATAATAATAATGCTTTGAAGAGAAATTAAGAGGATTCATCTGTTCATTACCTTCAATTTGTTAGGAGGAACAAAACTAGAAGAAACTCAACCCGTGTCAAACTGAAAAACGTCGAATAATCGTGGGAGGAGACATACCCCACGATCCATGGTTTGCATTGGCGGGTTTTCTCCCGCAATTTTTTCCCCTAAATTTTAAAATGCGCGCAGTTTAAAAGAACAAAGTTTTGGGCAGTGATGCAAATGGCGGCCGCCAAGGCCGCCTAGGCGGCCGCCTAGGCGCTTGGCGGTGGCCGACCGCCGACGACTATGCCTTGGCGGTGAGAAATGGCGGAGATCAGGTTTGGCGCCGCCTAGGCGGTCTCGGCGGTTTCAAGAAAACGGCGGGTTTGGCGGGTTTGGCGGGATTTTTGATTTTTTTTTTTAAGTTATTTGATGATAATTTAGTTTAAACTATTGATAGTTTATTCGTATGATGTATTTTGTATTTTGTTTAGAAGATGAACATGTCATTTTATGATGGTTTTTACTTTTTAGCATTTTGTGGACTTATAGTATTTTGTGAAAAATGCATTTGGGTATTAAACTATTAATTATATTTTATTTTAAGTTTACAATTTATTGTGAAATGTATATTTTTATTAGAAAAAATTAATATTATTAGAATTTTTTTAAAAATAATTAGAAATATATTAAAAAATCTTGGCACCGCCTAGGCGGCCTTGGCGCTTGAAGGTGGTCGGCCGCCCGCCGACCGCCGACCGCCATTTACACCCTTGGTTTTGGGAGATTTGGTTTCATATCCCTTTTCATTTGATAAAGGCGGTGGTTAACAATTGACACTATTTGTATCCTAAAATTCTCTATATATACTTTATTTGTTAAATATAGTCTAATAAAATTTAAGGATTTATTATATTTTACTAAACATACCCCATTAATTTCTATAATATCCTCATTCCATATAAAAAAAAAAACATATTTCCACTTTTTTCTCTATTTAAAAAACGTAAATGAGAAAAATTATTGACTCTTTCTTATTTTGCTATGAATCCTAAAAATTGAATATATTTCAAAAAATATTTAAAAAATTATAATTTTTAAAAAATATATAAATTAAAATATCATTTTTTAAATAAAAACTTCATAAATATTAAAAAATTAAATTATTTGAAGTATATATTAAATTTTTAAACATATTAAACTTTTAAAATTAATAAAAAAATACAAACATGAAAAAAATAAACAAATTTATAATTAAGAAATAGGCTAAAGCTTAGTAAAAAAAAAAAATTTAAATCAACAAAACTTCATAAATAATTAAATTTAAAGTTAATTAAAATTTTATTTTAATTTATCTTGAATTAAAATTTGAATTTTTTAAAATTAATTTCTTATTTTAATTATTTTTAAAGATTTGGTTGGATCTTTTTTTACTATTCGTTAAAGATTTCACTGGATTATTTGAAGATTTGGTGAATTTATTTTAATATTTTTTAGATTTTATTTATTTATATTTATTTATATTTATTTTTATTTATTTTAATTTAATTATTTAAATATTTATCTAATTTTAAAAAAATTATCAGAGTTTAATAATTTTTAATTATTCAATTTTTGTTTTATGTGTAATATTTTTTTATTTTTGAAATTGACCGACTCAAACTCAAAGTACTAACTTTAAAATTAAATAACTTAAAAAATTAGAATTAATGTCAACAAAACTTTAAAAAAAAATTAATTTATCTCATATTTATATAAGGATAAATTAGGCTTTTTATTTATATCTATTTTTGTCTCTAAAATAATGGGGTATGTTTAGAATTTGGTTAATTATGCTTCTGGAATGATCCATTAAACATTTATTAAAATTGTACATATTTTAAAAAAGAATATATATATATATATATATATATATATATATTTTAAAATAATAAATAAACTTTAATAAATTAAGAATGTTTCATAAAAGATTTTTTAGTCTTAATCGGCTATAATAATATATCTTATTATTATTGTACCTGATATTATTTTTATTTTTATTTTTTAAAAATATGAAAGTAATATTGAGATATCAAGAAAGAATAAGTACGAAAATAATATTGAGTGTAATATAATGAATTAATATGAACTTATTATTATAATAAAAAAATCGTGAATGACTCCATTTGGTAATTATCAATTATTTTATTTTAATTTATTCAAATATTTATAAGTTATTCAGGTTTAATTGATAAAAGGAACATAAATTATTATAAATTTTAAATTAATTAGTTTAATTTAAAACTAAAATAGATAATATCTTGCAAAACTTTTATTTTTAATAGTAATTTAAACTAAAAATTAAGAAAATAACCTAATAGTATTACTCTATTGTAAGGATGGTACTAGGAAATAACCTAATAGTATGTAATACTAGACTGAGTAGTTCCTAATACCATCCTCACAAAAGAGTGATACTATTAGGATCCCAACATCAATACTTGTAAATAGAATCACCAAATCATTAATCAAATTGATAATCACACACCAAATCACTAAATTTATCATATCATGGAGTTTTGGTAAACATGAGGATGTGTGAGTACTACAAGTGGATATGACTACTATAAGTATCACAAGTACAATTTCAAATAACAGGTAACACAACGAGTAATCTTTTCGTACAACAAGTGTATATCTTTGAACTAATTTTATTTTTTTATATCTAATCTAGTAATTTAAAACTAAAATAGATAATATCTTGCAAAACTTTTATTTTTAGTAGTAATTTAAAACTAAAAATTAAGGAAATAACCTAATAGTATTACTCTTTTGTGAGGATGGTACTAGAAAATAACCTAATAGTATGTAATACTAGACTGAATAGTTCCTAATATCATCATCACAAAAGAGTGATACTATTAGGATCTCAACATCAATACTTGTAAATAGAATCACTAAATCATTAATCAAATTGATAATCACACACGAAATCACTAAATTTATCATAACATGGAGTTTTGGTAAACATGAGGATGTGTGAGTACTACAAGTGGATATGACTACTATAAGTATTACAAGTACAACAAGTGTATATCTTTAAACTAATTTTGTTTTTTATATCTAATCTAATAATTTAAAACTAAAATGGATAATATCTTGCAAAATTTTTATTTTTAGTAGTAATTTAAAACTAAAAATTAAGGAAATAACATAATAGTATTACTCTTTTGTGAGAATGGTACTAGGAAATAACCTAATAGTATGTAATATTATACTGAGTAGTTCCTAATATCATCCTCACAAAATAATTATACTATTAGGATCTCAACATCAATACTTGTAAATAGAATCACTAAATCACTAATCCAATTGATAATCGCACACCATCATGAATAATTACATCGTATTTTATCCACACAAAAAAAAAAACCTTCTATTAACAAGATCTCGTTCCAAAAATTAATATGATATAATTAATTATAATAAAAAAAAGTAATACGATGTAATTAATTATAAAAAAATATCATTTGAAAAAATTGTACACATAATTCAATTTTAAAATTAAATTTTCAGTTTAAAAATATATATTTTTTATTAAATTAACCGGTTCAAATGTATTTTTTGAAATAATAAATCATATTGAGTTTTAATATAGACAAAATCCTAGATTTAAATTATATGATAAATAAAAACGTTCTAATTACTCAAAAATTAATATGCTAAGTTTACATGATCTTATAATTAATTAATTAATTAACCATTTGTTACATGTTCTAAAAAATTATGACTTATGTCCGTAATATATAACTTCCCGAATTCATACACTATCACTTCCTACTTAATAGATAATTACTAGAAGTGTTATGTTGTGCGGTGTGAGAAGGTGTTCTGTGCATGAATTGCAATTAGGGATTTAGGGTTGTCATATACTTCATATTTTATTTATTATTTGAACAATGGTATTACAACTTAATATACAATTTGACATTGTCCTAGTGGTCAATGATCTAATGATCTACTGAAAGGTCGTGTGTTCGAAACCTAGTAGGGGCTATTTTTTAGTTTTGATAATTTAAATTTTCAATTGTTTTCTCCATCAATCTCTTATATTGACCTTTAAAATAAATTTTGGTTCTTTTTATATAATTATATTATCATTACTTAATTAATTTTCACTTTTGAATTCCAGCAATTAGCGTAGTCATATTATGTGGATGTAAAAGTATTTACACTAAAAATATTAGAAAGGTTTATTTACACTAAAAATATTAGAAAGGTTTTATTTTTCAAAAAAAAAAAAAACTTGGGCATCTAATTCTCTAGAAATAAAATAACTTATATTTATTAATTAGTAGCAATTATTTATTTTTAAACTTAAAATTAGGCTAATAATACACTACTTCAAATGTCTTAATTGATTTTATATCATGACATTTAGTTAATAGTGTATTAATAGAATATAGTGTAGTGTAGTATTAGGTGATAAGAATCAGGTGTATCAATGGACTAGTTTTTAATACACTTCTTTTATTGTGTACTAAAATTAATGTAGTGATAGGCCTTTTTTCTAGTAGTGTGGATGAAGTGAAAACTCCAAGTTGGAGTTGGATCGCTTGTAAATATAACGGGAGGGTAAATTATAACCTTCAAGATTGACTTCAAAATGCAAAAATGTGTTTAAAGTATAAGTGAAGTGTGGAGTTTCTCTAGATTTTTTAAAGAAATCGTTGTAATGTTTTTAATGTATTTCTCATACCTTTATATACTGTTCTTAGTATGTATAACATTTATCTTTACTGATCAAAAAAAAATTAACGAAAAATAAAACTTATGCGAGACTGTCTCATAAAAAGAAAAGGTGATAGGATTGTAATAAAATGTGATAATTTATTTTAGAAAATTGATAGTTATTTTTAACAAAAATATTATTACTTTTTAAAAAATTCGATAATAAATTTTTAGTAAAATGTGATAATATATTTTTAAAAATATGAGTCACTTTTAATAAAAATATTATCACTTTTTAAAAATAATAAATTTTTAATTAATGAATAAATATTTTATATTCATCTCATCTAAAATAAGAAAAGTAAAAGTTTTGTGTATGTAATATTTTAACAAATATGGATGTGCCAATTGGGACAAACTTTCTCGGGAATGTAACAATCAAGTGTTTTTTTTTTTTTTTAAAGGAATGTAACAATCATGTTTGGGATAGTGAGGCCTGGAATTCAACCCTTACTATTTGGCTAAATATATCCTACTAAATATGAATAAAGAGGGAAGTGAGAGTAGATGTTAATTTAGTGAATGTAAATATATTCTAATTAAAAAATTTAATTTCAAACAGCAAAATTTGAAGAAAAAAATATGTGACAGAGACAAGCATGTTGTAATAAATTTTAAACCCAAAAGCAATAAATATTTTAGACCGGATTGAGTATTATTTTTACTGATGTTGCCTATAATTAATGAGACAAAAATTAAATCCGTAAATCAGGTGAAAGGAGAATGGAAAATAATATTGTTGGAGATTAAATGTATAACTGCTCTATTAAATATTTTGTAAGAACAAACATTTAAATATTTATTAATTAATCATTTTCAAAGAAACGTAAAATTACTTTAGAAGGTTTATAATCTGTGTTTTCAAAGTGACATTAATTCCTGTCGGTGCTTTGTGTGGAGAGTAATAATTAAGCAAGAATTTAAATATTATGGGAATTAGCTATTTGTTATTTGAATATATAATTAAGGGGCCACGGGTAATTATAGAATTCTCCACTGAGATTATAAGAGTCGTGGTACTTCTATTGAGGGTATGCACATTTTGACAAACACTAACCCTAATTATTGACATTCTAATCATTGAATTTTAAATAATTTTAATTATGATTACTGTTTTAATGGAAGAATGACTCATGGATTATGGAAAAATATCATTATTTATAGGTAAAAAAATATTCAGGTTTAATTGTTTAGAGAAGTATAGAGGATGATATTTAAAATAAGGGAAATTTTTTTTGTCCCGTAAGTTTATCATTTTTTTATTTTGGTCCTACTAACTTTTAAATTTTTATTTTCGTCCTATAATTTTATCTCATTTTGATTTTGGTCCTATTAAATTTTAAATTTTGATTTTTATCCTATAATTTACCTCTTTTTTATTTTGACCCTATAAATTTACTTCTTTTATATATGAAGGGGGTGTCACAGGACCAAAATCGAAATGGGATAAAGTTACAGGACGAAAATTAAAATTTGAAAGTTAGTAGGACCAAAATCAAAGAGATGTAAAGTTACTGGACGAAAAAAATCATTTTATAATAAAAAAAAACCTTACACAACAATGAAGAGTATTGTCAGAAAATTAAATAAATTATCTTTTATAATAAATTTTAACTTTTAAATGAGAATTTTTTTTTTTTGGATGAGTGATAATTATTTCAAGCTATGCATCTTTAAAACAACTGAACTGTGCACTCTCACCAAACATAAGGTAGAAAATCATTTTCTTCGTCTGTTGAAACTAATGGTATTTCTAATTTTGTATTCTTTTGTTGTTCTATACTTATCCACAATGCAACAGATATATGTAACTTAGGGGAAATCACATTCTAGTTCATTTTTATAAGACTAAAATACATAAAAGTGTAATAACAACTTAGTATTGCAAACATATCCAAATTAGACAATTATATTAGCATCTTAATAATGACTTGTAAATGAATTGATCTACGTTGACGCAATACACTAACAGCTTGACTAAGGACTCGAACCATATGCCAAGATCCACGTCCAAGATACGGGATTCGAACGCGCGCATTTGTGGTCCATGAATTAGAGTTGTCATGAACCTTAATTAAATAATCCATCTGTCCCAAGATAAATTTCACACTTTTCTTATATGGACATCACAACTCTTTCTTCATACCCAAAAAAAGAAAACAACTCACACTCACAAAAGTCAATAAAGTACATTTTTTTATATTTTATTATTTAACTTTACACTCACATACTTCATTTTTTCTTAATATGCGTAAAAGTCCACCTATGAAAAAAATGTTGGATGGAGGGAGTATCATGCATAAGCTCTTACTCATATAGAGTGAAAATCTTTACAAATTTTTCTACAGGAAAAGAATAAAAATCTATAATTAATTTTTATTTTCTCACAATAAATTTCTTTTAAAAGAGGTGTGATGCTTCAACTTTGCACATTGATTTCTCACTCTACTCAGCGGGTAGAATATATCGATCACAAAATATTCTTTCTGATATTATTATTCAATCCTTAAAATATTTGGTCAAACCTGAATATTTAATGCTCTTCAAAATCAAATTTCCAATGCAAAATGTCATAATATTTTGTTATAAATAAATATATTATTATTAATACATTTAAGTGGTTGTATAATTTACTCCCTTTGTTCCACAATCACCTTCTTATTTTTCTTTTTTCTCCATCTCGAAATGAATTTCACTGCATTAAAATGGAAATTCCTTCAAAATATTATATGTACGATAACTATAATTTTATACAAGAAAAATATTTTTATAAAAAATTGTTTACGATAACCTTATCATCCAACTATTTTAAAGATTTTAATATAACAAATAATTAATTAAAAGTATTAAAAAATCTCAGCAGGATTATAAGAAATTTAGGTCTAATGTATCATAATATATTAAAAATATTTCAATTACAATTAATTTTTTAACCGTCCACATTTTTCATATTTAATATACAAAATATAATATTATAATATTTAAATTTAAAGTATCAAATTCTTAAATCAAATATATGATCAAGTATAATTAAACAGTGATTCATTAGATTAAAAATTAATATATACCATGAATCGTGTTTATATAAATCATAGTACTCATTTCCGCAAAATGCCATTAATTTTAGAGACATAATCAGACTAATTTATTTACTTATATAAAATTTTATAAAATTATCCCTCCAATCATTGATTATTCCATCTTATTATTTAGTGTGCTCTTGCATATATAACAGAAATCATGGAATGGATGGAGTTTCTAGATTGATCAAACGTCAACAAGATGGACGGCCACGATCGAGGAAAGTGTGATCACCCTTTTCTTATAAGAGAAGTGCAAAACCGTTGTATAATATCTGGGCTGTGGCCCATGTGGAGCGTCACTTGCGGCCCAAAGTTGATTTCCCAAAAAAGCAAACTGCTTTAATTAATTAATTAATCGACTAATCATTGGGAGTTTTCTCTCTCACTAATAATTTATTCAATCCCAGTGTCAGCCTCTCCACCTGCCATTGGCTGTTATTCTTTTGCACACGACTTTATTAAATAATTATGTCCTTTATTTTTTATATATATAATATTGTGGGCAATTATTCATGAATCCGACCTCTGGATAATGCCTAAAAGCACAAAATATCAAAGAGAATTCATCTAAAGTATGAACCCTGACGGGGCCTAGAACATGCCGTGAAGATCTTGATCATCCATCTCGTCTGGCCTCAGCAACGTTAGGCGAGATCCAAGATTAATCTACCTCGTCAGACGCCAATCAAATCCCAGAAACGAAGACATGAAGACCTCGTACCTTGACCAACAAAACGAGGTTTTGAGTCTAGTTAGAAGATAGGGTCGAGACTATTATAGCAATCTGTAATAGAGTAGACTTCTTGAAGTCATCTAGCCAAAACCCACCCCATAAAATCTTTGTTTTGCATGTAAAAGGTCAACTACGGATATTTAGTTGTCGATCTCTTATTGGGCAGCACCTTGTTCTATACTTATGATTTGGTTTATTATCGTTAGAATCCTTGCATTAAATGCATGAATTCACGCAAAATACTATGACTACACAAGAAATATTCCTTGTAACTATAAATATTGTCCCAAAGGCACATAGTAAAGGACTCAAACCCTTCAAGTTCAAGCTCTACACAAATAGACCAGTCTTGGTGCTTTTATTACTTTCATTTATTATTCTTGAGCTTCCTTGTTCCTTGGAGCTAGCATTTAAGAACCAATCCTTTAAGCAATAACCCTATTTTTATTACTCAAAAATATTGATCCTCCAACAGAAAATAAATATCTCTCAATCAATTTTGCCACTTTCTCATTTATTTTTTCCATAAAAAAACTGAGGTGCTATTTAAAGGCCTCAAATATTCATTGTTGGAATGTGGTTTTTTTATAATCACTAAAGGTCATGATCATAACTAGCACTTTGATTACTTCATATTTGAAATGTAAAAAAGCTTATGTATCCACCTTCGGAACAATGAGCAATTATTTTAGATGTAATCCTCATTTGAATAATGAACAATAATTTCAAGTTTGAAATTGAAAAAAAATATTAAGGTTTATTATTTTATACGTCCGCCACCAAATCAATATGACATCCTATGCATACGTTGCAGTCATAAGCCGTAAGTTGTTCCACCTTGTATATTCACGTCTTTCGTTTCTATTTTTTTCCATGTAAAACAAAAATCTTTTATTTATTTTTTTACCCAATTTATGATTACAATAATATAATTTAAAAATTAATTTTTCAATCGCACATTTTTTTGATAAATTGTTCATATTTCACACATACATGAGGGCAACCACATTTGTTCGTTTCCTGCTTGGTTATAACATACATCTTTCACCACATAATTATTCCGTTGTGTCCTACGAAATCCACAAAGCTAGGTGACCTCGTAAACAATTTATTGCATGATTCCATAATAAATAAATACTCCTTCCGTCCTACTATAAGTTTCTCACTTTTCTTTTTTTGGATTTTCTACTATAAGTTTCTCATTTCATAAAAAACAACAACATTATTTCATATATATTATTAATAAACAAATACCACTTTTCATAATTCCTCATTACTTTTTCACAACTCTCCATTATTTTTTCATAACTTTTTATTATTTTATACAAAAGTCAACATATGGTCCACCATATAATAATAAATAATACACTTTTTTAAACAAAACAACAAAAAAAAATAAGAAGTTTATAGAGGGACGAAGGGAGTAAAAAAAAAACTACAGCTTGTCTGCAAACATGCAGAAATTGCTGCAAAAGCTCACCTCATATTTTGGTGCGTGGTGTACGACCTTTTAATTTCCTCCATGATCAAGTGACACCGATTCTCCTACAAAGTACTTGTGTTTATGTTTACCAATAATTAATATGATAATAATATATATAACCAAACATAAGTAATCATTTAAATATAATACTACCTCTGTTCTAAATCATTTTTTCAACCGATCCGAGCACACAGATTAAGAAAGATTTATAGTATGTGAGCGTGTGAAGTTAAATAATAAAATATATAAAATATATTTTATTAACTTTTATTAGTATAAATTATTTTATTTTTAAGATGTGAAAAAAGAGTTGGACATCCCAAAAGTGAAAATGTTGAGAAAAATGTTAGAACAGAAGAAGCAGTAAAATTCCTAATTATATGTTATTGTGATATTTATGGTCGGCATATTAATTGAAATCTGTCGATATATATATAATTGTTTCTATTGTACGTAAATGAATATAATATTGTACAAAACATTTCAGATGGCCTCGTCATCACTTCATTTCGCACATGGCCTAAGTCATAAAAAAAAAAAGTGATTGAATATATCGAAACAGGAAAAGTTATGGGGATTGGTAATATTGAGCTTGTTTAGTTTGACCTAAATTTCATAAGACAAGATAAGGCATATTACTAATTTTAAATCTTCATTAATGATCAGAATTAGAAGAAACCTACTCGATCGGTCACAATCAAAATATTATAATTAAGTTACGTAAATCTCATTCTAATTAAATTAATATATAATAAAATAAAGTCAAATATATGGTAAGACAATCCTCGAAAATTGTTCTAGAGTTGAAAGTTCGAGACTTAAAAGTATACTTCTTTATAGATTTCAGTTTTAAAATTCACTAGATAAGATTTATTTTTGAGATAAACACACATAATTTTATTTTAAACCAAGTGAATTTGTTTATCTAGCCACTAAATTCCTCACTTGAAGATAATTTTTGGAATATTTTGGAATTTGATTAATTAACTTCTTACGATTAATAATTATCGATAAAAAAAAATACACAAAGAACTTTATTTGACTTAAAATAGATCCTTCCATATTTAGAATTTCATGGTCATGGGCTGATGGCATATTTCACAAAGGAAGACAAGGTCGAAGGAGACCTTTTTTTTTTTTTGTTAATTCTATCTAATATAGTAAAAAAAAAAAAAATCAGAACAAGGCGACCATCCCTAAATTCGTCCCAGAACCAATGTTTTGTACGGAAGCTAATTTAAAGCATGATGTGGCCCAGGTACAACACTTGTAACGTTATGTACCACACAGGATTTCCCTTGGGACAAAGTGGCCCCACTGTTAGCCATGATTTTGTACATTGAATTATTTTTTCTTTAATTTAAGAAATTTAATTTGAAAAGCATTGCCCTCTAACTTAGTGTAATGGGCAATGTGTGCCCTTAGGTTTTGATAATTATGACATGTCCTGGAAACTAGTGGCAGTCGACACGCATCATATTAATATTGGTGAAAATTTATTTAAGGTTGCATTAGGTGGCGACTTATTTATGTATTTCAAACAATATTATCCATAAAAAATAATAAGGGATTAGGGATGAAAATAGGGCGGGTTAAAATTAGGACCTGCCACGAACCCGCCATGTAAGGGCCGAATAAAAATCCGATTAAATGGGTCTTGGAGGGGTGGGTGTTGACTCGTTTAAATTAAAACACGTTGGGTTTGGGAAGGATCTTGATATTAGGTGGACTCGCCCCGAACCCGTCCAACATATATATATACTAGTACGTAAACCCACGTATTAAAGAGATGATTAAAAAAATATTTTTAATATAGATTATATTATGTGAATCAATAAATTTTAATTTCTTGTATATTTATATATAGATTTATTCGATAATAAAAATCTATATTTATATAATGTAAGACTATCTTATTCACACAATATTTAAAATATGAAAATAGTGTATTATTTTTATATTCACACAATATTAAAATATAATTTGAGGAGTGATTCTGCCGTGGAACCGGGTGCATGGTATGCACCCTTAATTCAAATATTAATTTCTCTAATTCCCATCCAATTTCTCTTCAGCCACCCCGACGTCGCTCATTAAGCGTGTGGTGTTGTACACAATTAAGATAGCAGGCATTGATGAAGCTCCTCTCCTGAAATCCATGGTTGCACATTCAAAGCCCACTACTCTGTTTCCCCCTAGCAATTGTCGCCCAAAGGAAGAGAGGGAAAGGCCACACCGTCTGATGTAATTTGATTTGCAATCTAATGAGAGAAACTGTAATTTGACATTTGTTTGAAATTATGATTAGTGTACTCTGTTGTTTATGCTTTCTCTTCTAACGGCCTTGAAATTTTGGGTGCAGGCTTGGAGAAATAATACACTACAACATAATTCATACATTATATAACAAATACCCGAAGACCAAATAAAAATACCCAAAGATTAAACAAGAAATTTCACAGAAAATGAATTATACACCAAAAAAAGCAAAGAAACACCCAATGAATAATAAATCAATACTTCAATATCAAAATAAAAGTACGTGGTATGCATCAAAATACCTGTTCATTAATGATTGAATTATATATGTAGATAACATCAACAAGGAAGAATAATTGTACCTGATATGCATCAAAAGCTGATTTAATAAGAAAAGGTGGCGTCTGGATGTCTTCGACAAAATATTCTGGGAAGATGCACTGACAAATTGATTAACTGTTAGCATTTTTAATCTGATTTAAATTATATACGATATTAATAAAGATCTCTTCGGCTATTAATAAAGTTTTTAAAAATAAAATATTTTAAATGATTGAATTAATACAATTAAATAATAAATTATTTATAAAAACAACAGAATTCATAAATTATATAACCAATACCCGAAGACCAAATAAAAATACCCAAAAACTAAATAAAAATACCCAAAGACCAAATAAAAATACCCAAAGATTAAACAAGATATTTCACTGAAAATGAATTATACACCAAAAAAAGCAAAAGAAACACCCAATGAATAATAAATCAATACTTCAATATCAAAAATAAAGTACCCAAATATCAGCAGCTACATTTATAAAACTAAGAATAAACTAAATATTAACAATGCCAAAAAAATAATTTAATTATTTATAAAAAATAATTAATTCGATATCATTACGTGTATTAGCTTATATCATTATATATATTAATTAATATCATAATATTTTATAAAATAAAATTATTACGAAGTGAATACAAATAGTGATTCAAATGTTTTTTTCAAATGCTTCTTTATCTTTATACAGTGATGGGCTGCTTGGACTCATTCTCAGGAAGAATAGATTTTTTCTCCAGAATCTTAGAAAAATTAGTCGCGAAAGCAAAAACAAGGAACATATTTATAATACCCAAATAATAACTTATAATACCCAAAGAACAAGTTTGGAATACCCGAAGAACAATTTAGTTATACCCGAAGAACAACTCTTTAATACCCCAAGAACAATTCTCTATAATACTCCAAGAACAACTTATTATATCAAAAAACACATAGTGCGGCGTGTAGTGTGTGTTTCTGGAAAAATCAAATTAAATTTAAAATTAAACTAAAATTAAGGTGCATACTATAGAACCGGGTGCATACTAGAATTTGTGTAATTTGAGGCTATCTTATTCATACAATAATTAAATTTTGTATCTATTTGAATAAATAGTGTATTATTTTTGTATCAATCTATGATTATTTCTAAAATTTTATTATTATATAAATATGTTAAAAGAAAATCAAGAACATATCAAAATATATGATTAAAAAAATCAACATAATATTTTATAATATAATTATTTTATTATTATATAGGTATGTTAAAAGAAATCATGAATATATCAAAAAAAAATGTTATTAAAATAATCAAGAACAAAATATATTATAATTTTTTTTAAAAGATTTATTGAGTTTATATACACGTGTATTAATGAGTTATAATATATATATATATATATATATATATATATATATATATATATTTGCGTGCCTAAAATTTTGAATTTAACAAATACGTGTATCAATGATTTATACATGCACAACACATAAACAATATTGCGGTAAATAAATTAAGTACTTAAAAAATATGTACACATTCACAACGCATACACAATATTATTTCTATAATATCTTTAGTTCTAGAATTATAAATAACTTACGGTATGTTGTTAATGAAATCTCCGCAATGGAAGCATTTATGTGGCTTTTAGGTACGATTTCACTAACAACCGATCAAAATTAGTTTAATGGAACTGCAAAGTATCAAATCAAGGAAAGATTTCGGCAGAGCTTCATTGAGGCTAAGAAAACTTGCATTAATATGAAAATGGGGCTTATTTATAGGCATTTCTAAAAGCAGGTAGTGGCATTCATCTTGCCACGCTTTATGAGAGGTTTACAAGTGTCCCTAACCGCTTAAACAAGATAATTACAACGAAAATTTGACTAAAAAATGATGAAGACAAGGTCTTGGTGATCATCTTCTAGACAGACGAGCAGCTCTTTATATCAGGCGAACAACTTGTTGGGCGAGCAGGTGAGCTGCTCGCCCATTGTGAGCAAATAGGCAGGCAGGTGAGCTGGCCATGTAGTTGGGCGAGCAGGTGAGCTGCTCGCCTTTTCTTCTCTGGCACTGCTGCTCGCCCATTTCTTGTTTGTTCAACGATTCTTCTTCTTTTGTATTGATCTTCTTTGGTTTTGCCCATATTCATCATGTTTGATTAGTTGTTTTGGGACACGTCATCCGTTATTCCGCCGATTACTTCCTTAATCATCTGGGTTAGATTATTTCATAAACAGTTGCCCCCTAGCTTGATGTCTGTTTGAATCTTCAGGAGAAAAATAATTATCGAGCTATCTGGGTTATCTGTGAAATTTCCTCGTGGTGTGGAAGTAATCAAGGATTCTTTGTAACCTGCAAACATTTGGGGTGTGGATATAATGAAAGACCCCCGTGGCCTCATTAAAAACCTAGCCGTAAACCACCCTTGTGGATAAACCGGTCGTAGGAAAAAAGAGATACCAGGGTGTACTTTCACATATCCATGTCCAAATGATATAAAACACTAAAAATTTGGTTAGTGTACACTTGGATTGTTAAGATTGGCAATCAACAACTTGGATTGATGTAGGCGAGCATTGGGCGAGCAGCTCACTTGGCGAACAGGTGAGCTGCTCACCTGAAGGTGGCGAGCAGCACACAGGGCGAGCAGGTGAGCTGCTCGCCTGTTTTGGCAATATTCCAGGCGCGGAATACGAACCATCATCCCCTTAATTCGCGCGCCACTTTTCTTATTTTCAAAAGTTTGCAATTTGGCCCCCGAATAATTGCAAACAAGGGCCTCCTCTCTTCCTATAAATATCCAAACCCAAAACCTCATTATCTTCTTTCGTCTTCTTCGTGTCTTCATCGAAATTCTGGTGATCTTCGTCTCCAAGGATTTTCTTCGTCCTTGGCATTTTCAGAGAAAGATAATTTATTTGTTCGTTGTTTTTCTTCGTTTTTCTTGTTCTCCGATTGGATTGAAGATTGATTCGCGAGTTTTTCATTCATATCACCGAAAATCATCGATTCCGGAATCGTTCTTCACTGTTTTCCTGGAAATCGAGGTTTTGGGTTTAGTTTCTTAGGTTTGGATATTGTTCGCTGCTTTTGATCAGTTGTGTTCTTGGGTTTCTGATTTCGGAGCTTCATCGCCGGCAACAATGGCATCGCCGCCGTCCCCCGATGGTTCACTGCCGCGCAACCCAGAAAAAAGGCCCATGGTTGAATCCCCTATCCAAGACCTTTGGGATTATTCTAACTTGACACGAAACAGGGGTATGGGGAGTTTGGTGATTGGTGCGGAGTCTCGGGAACGCGATCGGGTCGTTCAAGAAAGAAAGTGAGCAGCTGAGCTTGAAGATGAACGAGCTGCTCGCCTGGAACTTGGAGCTCAAGGAACTGCTCGCCCAGAATTGGGAGCTCAATTAGCTGTTCGCCAATCTGGGCGAGCAGGTGCAGCTGCTCGCCTGGACGTACAAGGAGCTGCTCGCCTGGAATCACAAGGAGCTGCTCGCCTGGATGCACAAGGAGCTGCTCGCCTGGATGCACAAGGAGCTGCTCGCCTGTCTAGGCGAGCAGGTGTAGCTGGTCGCCTATCTTCTGAAGAAGCTGCTCGCCCAGGTGCTGAGGCTGCTGTTTGCCCATCTAAGCGAGCAGTGGAGCTGCTCGCCAGACAAAACAAAGGGCTGCTGGCCCCCAAAGCAGAGGAGCTGCTCGCTCTGGGCGAGCAGGTGGAGCTGGTCGCCCCCAACCTTCTGATAGAGATTTGCGAGTGGCTCGTCGGGAATAGATTGCTCAACGCGGACAGCCGGCTTCTCCTCCACTTGCTAGGAGAAGGTTGCTATTAGCAGATGAAGATTTTGAAGAGGAAACTGATCCGAACATTCATTCAGTTATCCATGATACTTTCGGGACCAGTTCCGAATCTCCCGATATTGAAGCTGTTCGTGAGGTTTCTGATGCTCGGGAGCAGTCTTGTGGAGCTCCAGAAGAAGTTGATCTTGGCGAGGATGATGTCGGCTCTGATCTCGGAGAAGATTTTGAACGAGATCTCGGGCCGAGTCAACAGGAGATCTAGGATGATCTGACCCGCATTTATCAACCTCCTGAGCAATTACTTGAATAAACGATTCCAGAGGGGGTTGCACAGGAGATGAACTGGGTGGTGTATCTGGATCGGTATCAAGATCAATTCATCCGGCCTCGGATTTCTCCTGTTCCGTATGTTAAGACAAGATATACTGCTACGAAGCATAAAAGTTTGTTGACAGAGGACGATCTGACTGCTCTTTGGGATGAGTACAGGATCCCACTTGTTATTCACCTGTACGTTCCACGTGATTGTGAACGTGCTGATCGGCCACCACCGGGATGTACCGCGTTAAACATTGATATTCTCAAAGCCGGGTTCCCACTTCCACTACATCCGGTAATCGGCCAATTTTTTATGGATATTAACCTAGTGATCACTCAGATTACACCGAACGGATGGAATAATCTACTAGGTTTTTTAACGGTGACGGGATTGGAGGGATATCCCAATCGATTGACGGCTCTCGAGTTCTATTTTGCCATGATGATCTCGGTATGTAGTGAAGAAGGATATGGCTATTATTATCAGAAAGCCCGAGCGGGAATGAAGGTTGTGGAGTTGCTTCCGAATAAAGTGAAACGATGGAAAGATCAGTTCTTTTTCATCGGTGGGGATTGGTGCACCTCCACGTCTTATACTGGCGCTAGTGAAAGAATTAGGACCCCGGAAGAATATGGGGAATTGAGACGTAAGTGTCATTCTCCATGCGTTTTTTCGTTCCGGAATTAAGTAATGTAAACTCTATTTCTTTGCAGGTCCGAGGCTTCCGAAGTAGGGACAGAAAGGAATTCCTAATTTGTTCCTTTTCGCACTCTCCAACGCTTCTTACCGCCGTGAGCAGTTCCGAACGGTGAAACACTTATCGAGCGAACATTGCAGACGTGCAGCTGGCTTGATCACTAGTCCGCATCACCTTGCAACTCAAGCTCCTCCTCCAGAAGGTTGATATCGTCTACTTGCTATTACTCCTTTGATTTGTTCACTTTTTTAATAGTGGGTTCTCGAAACAGATCAAGGAGTTACGGTTGTGATTCCTCCGGAGTTCCACGCTTTTTGCCGATGAGTTCGAGATCTTGAATCTGGTTTAAACAGGTGCACACTGGATCCCCCAGCCACATTGATTAAGTTGCGAAAGAGGAGGGGAATCAAGTCTCCGGTGCGACGAACGGATGTGCCACCTCCAGCTGCACCTGCTGCCGATCTGCCATCTCGGAAGAGCCCACTCAAGAAATTAAAGCAGCCAAGGAAGGGTGACGGTACTTCTGCTGGCGATGAAGAGGATGCCAACCGGCAGAAGAAGAAGGGCAAGACTGCTGCAACCACTGGATTCAGTCGTCCACTCGCCGATCGCTGATTTGGGGACCCTCGCGACCCGCCTCCTCCTTCTCCTTGCGAACCAGGCTTTCACCGAGATGACTCCTATTTAGGATGGGAACGGGACGTTTGGGAATCGTGAGTTTCCACCATTTCCAATTATCTTGTACTTGTACTACTCCCTTATTTACATAGTTGCTATTCTTTTCAGCTATCATCCGGGTGATCATCCTTTTCGCTATGATATACTTCATCAGACTGCTTGTTCTAGGGTGCCGAGGCACATGGGGGACATTCTTGATATGGAAGTCCAAAGGGCCCCCGAACTCGTTGCCCAGTCTTGGAGCAAAACTCTCGATCGCGTAATCCATCAGCAAACACTGAGTGACAACCTGCTCATGTGTGGGGTGTTTGCCAGCCATGCTGCGATCACGGCCCAATGGGCCCTGGACCAAGCAGTTGAAGTTGGTAGGGCAAGCCGTAAGGCGGAGAAGGAGTGTGAGGAGAAGGAGAAAGCGTTGAAGGCGAAGGAGGACGAGTTGGCCCGTGCACATCTCAAGATCAAAAGCACTTTAGAGTCGGAGAATAATGCTCTTGAGACAATCAAGAAGCTTCAATACGACAACCGGAACCTCAACCAACAGTTGAACACAGCTACTGAAGGCATTGCTCGTCTCAAAGCCGAAAGGGCCGATGAGCATCAACACTATTCCGATGCTCTGGATCGGGTTTTTGCACTGGAGAGAGAGAAAGCTGATCTTCAAAACACGATAGAGTGTATGTACCCTGAGGAGGATGTGGTGGAGCAGGTGCGTGACGCAGCTAACTTCGGATATATCTGTTCATATGTCGAGAGTATTCGAGCGATCCGTATTGTTGAGAAAGAGGGGTCGAAGATATCTGAGATGATGATAAAGAAGCTATCAGACTTCCTTCGAGCTAATCCGCCGGTCAAGTCGCAGGATCTTCCCCCAGCTGATTTAGTGGAATCGGGACTTAACTTGGAATTTCTTGGAGAGGGATATACCATCACCCAGCCTCGATTGCGATCACAATCTGCTCCTGATGCTTCGCAAACTGCTGTGGTCAGCGAGACCTCTCTCCTTGCCTCGGAACTGCTGATGCCGCCGAGGCCCCTCCTGAAGAAGGTCGTCAGGAGAGAGAGAATGAGATTGCCCTATCTTACATCCAGACTCCTCCCGGCAATGATACAACGGCTCCTGAGGTCCCGCCATCCGATGCTGCTGACACCGTTGCTCACACCGCCGACTAGGGTTTTTATTTTGTTTGACTGATGTCTTCTCTGTTTTAGACATCAATTTTGCTCTTTTGCTTTCCTGCTTTTTGTTGCACTTTCATTTTCTGTCTTTCCATTCAGAATGCTGTTTGAACTTTTCATTTTCCGCTGTACTCTCTTTTCTTCAATCAAAGATGTTATTCTAATGCACTTGTTTCATTTTTTATGAACTCTAATGAGATGTTATTTATGTCTAATCGTTATATATCGCTTTTCGTGTCTGTCGGGTCTTTAATTCGCTTCGTTTCGCCTCTTTTTGGGCACGAAATGAATAAGACACTCGCACGGAAATGGGCCATCAGGAAGCGTTCACTTCGTCTGTGGGAGCGTATCCGCATCCCTTTAGCGGGCATGAAGCGCTGTCCTGGTATTACCGGGTACATCCACTCTGCTATCCTCCAGATCGTATATAACGACCTCTAGATGAGCATCTCTGATGCACATTCAGGTCCCTTAAGAATGGTCTTTCGGGGCATCACGCTCTATTCTTGTTCGGAGAGTTGTTAGGCGTTTAATGTCGTAACTTTTCAACCCAAGAAAGTGTTAAGTATGCTTGTGCTCTGACTGGCGCAGGACGTATCGGCATTGTACAATACTATTGTGTCACTGCACGAGAAGCGTGCTCGACAAGTAGAGCTGTGGCTCCACCCGGAGCGCATTAACCCTCTGTAGCCACATTTTAGTTAGGCGATTTCAATTAGACTGCGACCTTTTAAAAAAGATCGTTTATATCATTTATTATCTGTTCTGAAACAAAATGTACACTATATATCCTTTATTGATAAAACTTCTTCAGGTGAGTAGCATTCCACGTGTATGAAGATGGTACCCCATCCAGGTCTTCCAATTCGCAAGTCCCATTTGACCAACTTCGCAAAGTTCCGGGTGGAGTGGATAGAATTTTTCGCAAGACTAGATCTCCTTCTTGGAAACTTCTGGCCTTGACTTGCGAATTGTAATACCGGGTAGCGTATTGTTTGTATGTAGCTTTACGTACTTCTGCCACCGTCCGCTTTTGTTCAAGGAAATATTTCTCAATCGCGAAGGCTTCATCATTTTCTTTCTCGTCGTACATACAAACTCGCCACGTTGAATTCTGCAATTCCACTTGCACCATTGCTTCAACGCCGTACGCCATTGCAAATGAGTTTCGCATGTGCTTGTTCTGAATGACGTGCGGTATGACCACGATACTCTCGGGAGTTCTTCCGACCAGCTTCCTTTTTTCTCCGTCAGGTAAAGTTTCAACGTTCGCTTAATAATTTTGTTGATAGCTTCGACCTGACCCTTGGACTGCGGGTGATATGGGGTCGAGTAATACTTCTTAATTCCCCAAGTATTACAGAACTCTCGGACTTTCTTTCCGTCGAATTGTGGCCCATTGTCAGTTACAATTGATCGAGGTAAGCCGAATCTGCAAATCAAATTTTTCCAGATAAAATCGATCATTTTCTCCTGAGTGATTGTTACCAGCGATTCAGCTTCGGCCCATTTGGTGAAGTAATCCACGGCAACCACTGCGAACCTCACACTTCCTTTCCCAGGTGGGAATGGTCCGATGATGTCAATACCCCACTTGGCGAATGGCCAAGGACCATAGACTACTTTCATCACTTGTGGAGGAACATGAATGTTAGGAGCGAACACCTGGCATTTGCCACACTTTTTTGCAAACGAAATAGCATCTTCCTTCAGGGTAGGTCAGTAATACCCTTGCCTCATGGTTTTATGCGCTAGTGCTCGTCCTGCAATATGACTTCCCCATATTCCCTCGTTGATTTCGTTGAGAATTTCCCATCTCTGCTTCCGTGAAACGCATTTGAGTAGGGGTGATGAAAATCCTCTCTTGTATAATTGGTCGTCGATCATTACGTAACGAGCTGCTTGCTTGACCAATCGAACTGCCGCCCAAGAATCTTCGAGCTGTTCCCCCATGGTCAGATACTTCTTCAAACCTATCTTCCAGTCGCCATCTTCTTCATCCATCTCCTGCCCCCCATTCAACGTTTGATTTATCTGATAACCAAAGGTTGAAGGATTGTCGAGCCGAGTGATGATGACTTCCGTTATCTCTGTTGCACCCTGGCTGGATGCTAATCGGGCTAAGGCGTCGGCTTGTGTGTTCTCAAGTTGAGGTATCTGTTCGATGTTTGCTAATTGAAATATTGATATCAAATGAGCCATGATCTTCTGGTATAAAATCATGTGTTCATCTTTGGCTTCAAATTCTCCTCGGACTTGAGAAACTATGAGTTGTGAGTCAGCGAAAATTTGTACTCTCTTAACCCCAATTGTTAATGCAAGTCTGAGTCCGGCAATCAGCGCCTCGTACTCAGCTTCATTATTGGTTGCCAGGAAAGCAAATCTTATTGCCAACGTGAACACCTGTCGGTCAGGGCTTATTAAAACCACTCCTGCCCCCGATGCCAAATTGGTAGACGAACCGTCTACATACAGGTGCCACAGATGTTCAAAATCCCTTGTCAGTTCCGATGGATAAGTTAGTTCTACAATGAAGTCGGCCAGAGCTTGTCCTTTGATCGTCGTTCTTGTTGCGTACGTGATGCTAAATTGGCTGATTTCCAGTGACCATTTTAGCAATCTTCCCGCGGTATCAAGGCGATGCAGAATTTTCCGTAGTGGGAACGTCGTGAGCACTTCTACCTGATGATCGTAGAAGTATGGTCGTAACTTGCATTTGCTCATGACCAATGCATATGCCAGTTTCTCCGTTGGAGAGTACCGGACTTCGGCCTCATGTAGAGCTTGACTGACATAGTAGATCGGGGAATGAAACTTGCCTTCGGCGCGTACCAACACCGAACTTATTGCTACCTCTGATGCAGCGAGGTAAAGATAGAGTTTTTCTCCTGGAATTGGTTTGGATAAAATTTGTGTATTGCCCAGATATTCCTTGATCTGCTCAAATGCTATCTGGCAATCTCTCGTCCATACAAAATTATCCTTTTTCTTCTTCATGGCCTCAAAGAATGGCCGACATTTATCTCCAGAACGCGAGATAAAACAATTCAGTGCAGCTAAACACCCTGTAAGCCGTTGAACTTTTCGAACCAAATCAGGAGGCTTTATATCGATTATGGCTTTGACTTTGGTTGGATTTATCTCAATTCCACGCTGACTGACCAAATGTCCCATAAATTTTCCCGAATGAATCCCAAAACTGCTCTTCTTCGGGTTAAGTTTCATGTTGTAGGCACGGAGTATTTGGAATGTTTGAGAGAGGTGTTTAAGATGGTCTTCCTTGTGCAAACTTTTTACGACGATATCGTCCATGTATACTTCAATCGAGTTGCCGATATGTTCATCAAACATCTTGTTCACCAATCTCTGATAGGTGGCTCCAGCGTTTATCAAGCCAAATGGCATTCTATCCCAACAGTAAAGATTCTTGTTGGTATAGAATGCGGCATGCTCCTGATCGTCAGGGAGTAGTGCAATCTGGTTATACCCTGCAAAGGCATCCATGAAGGTCATGAGTTCGTGCCCTGCAGTGTTATCGACCAGATGATCAATGTGGGGGAGTGGAAAGTTGTCCTTCGGACAGGCGTCATTCAGATCAGTGAAGTCGATACAGAGTCTCCATGTACCATTTGGTTTACGAACAAGAACTGGGTTCGCAACCCATTGTGGGCACAAGGCTTCGTGTATCAACTTATTGTCCAACAACTTCTTGACCTCGGTTGTTAGTGCTTCATACTTATCGGGCCTAAACTTTTGTCTTTTTGGCGAATCGGTTTGCGTTCTAGATCAATATTGATTCGATTACAGGCATGCTCGGTTAGGATACCTGTCATATCTGAATGAGACCATGTGAAAATGTCCAGATTATTCTTCAAGAAAGTAATCATTCTTGATCTGAATGGTTCAGGCATTTAAATCCGATGAAGAGTTCTAGATCTTCTTTGTCTGGATAAACATGGATAGATGTTAACTCTTCCATCGGTGTGGCACGCTTTCGCTTTTCTTTCCACCTCGGATCTAGAATAGGTCCGTCCATGTTCAATTCGTCTTCAATCTCCATCGGTTCACAGTCGAGCCTAGGTTCGAAATCTTGGCTAAGTAGGCATTCATCTGGGCGTACGCCTCTGAGATGCCTCTCAGGCTCTGATTCCCCTAGAACTTGTACAACATGATTGGGTGCACTCTCTAGTACGTGAACTGGGTTATCAACCTCCATTGGTTCCGCTTCCACTTGGGAAGCACTCAATGTCTCAGGTTCCAGTTCAGCGTGTGGGGGAGGACTTTCAATCGTGTGTACATAATTGACCGATGGCGCATTCTGAAGTAAACATTCACGGGTTTTCTTTTGATCGCCCTTTATTGTGCCAGCTCCATTTGGCATCGGGAATTTAATACAGTAGTAGTAAGTCGAACAGGCTGCTTTAAATTCATGTAAAAAAGGTCAACCAAGAAATCCATTGTAGGAGGATGGCTGGTCTACAACTAGAAAATCTACTTGCCTCGTCATCCTCCTACTGGGATCGTCGACCGAAACAAGTTCAACAGACAGACGTATGGTACCTAGGGGAATAGTAACTTTATCCCCGAATCCTATGATTCTGTGATTACAATTCTCAATATAGGATTCATAGTCCCCTATCTGGTCTAGGGTATTCTTGAACAGGATGTTCGTATACGCTCCAGTATCGACCAGCAGTCTGTGAACTCTTGCATTCATGATGATCGCGTTTATGACAAAGGAATCATTATGTGGGGTTATGATCCCTTCCAAGTCCTTCTGTTAAAAAGTCAACTCTGCAGTAGGCTTGGTGGAGGGTCCCACATCAGTTTCTTTTATCTGGTCAATGGCGCGCAACTCAGCTTTCTTTTTTTCTTCGACGGAGATGGCCTTCCATCTGTGCATCCACCGGCTCGGCCAACCTCGGGTTCCAAAACAAAAACATCCCGCACTGGTCCTGGCGGGGGAGTAGGGCTTGCTGCTCTCACCGGTGTCTCGGTCTGGCTCCTTTTTCGCCCTCGTTCTCGCTGTTCTCTTCATTCACCCTTTGATCGGGCACACGTGGTCTTTTTCCTGGTGGTCTTTTCAAAAATTCCATCAACTTTTCTTCCTCGTAAAACCTCCACAGTTGTCTCATTAGATCCTGGCATTCACTCGTGAAATGCCCCGTCGCCTGATGATAGACACAGCATCTGTTCCTGTTTGTCCTCTTCGGATCTACTTTGAGCTTTCTGGCTGGTTGCAATTCTCAAGTTCTCTTGACCGCGGAAAAGCTGGTCAATGGACACGGTCAAAACTTGGTTCAAACTTTCCTCCAATTCGGCTCCCTCGAAGGATTTCAAATTTCCGGGGGCTCGATATCTCGCCCCACCTTTCTTGCCTCTCTTGACTGTCACTTTCGGTGCTTCCTTGCCTTCACCCAAGGATTTCTGTAATGCTTCTTGCATGGCCACATAAACTCTGGCCTTGTTCCGAAACTCCGCATAAGACTTCGGACATGCAAACTGCATTTCTTTCCATAGATCCGAACCCTTTCTCAATCCCGCCATCGTGGTGATCACCTTGGTATCTTCACCGACTGGCTCTTCTTCCAACAAAATCTTGTCAAACCGTTTGAGGGATTGCTGATCAGATTCCTCCGATTCCTGGACAAGATTCGCCAGTCGATGCTTCTGGGTGAAGCAGGATGCTGCTCCAGAAAAATGTAATAAAAATTCTCAGCTTAACTGCATGAAGGAGGTAATCAATGCAGGGGGCATCGCGGTAAACCATCGGTGCGCATGATCCCCAAGTGTAAGAGGAAAGTTTCTACATTGGGTCGCATCAGACGCTCCCATGGAAATCATGTAATCCGTAAACTTGGATACATGCACCTTCGGATCTGAAGTTCCTTCATACAGATTAGAAGTCGGGAACTGAATCTTTGGCTGAACGGGTGCCGAAAGTATCACTGCTGATAGGGGTGAAACTGGGATCTGTATGGCTGAGCTACTTTCCGGGCGTGACGAGACTTTGGCCTGAAGGTCTTCGATTGCCTTCTTCATAGATCGTAGGATTTCGTCTGAAGCCTCTACACCTGGACGGGGCGGTTGTTCCTCTCGCTTTGGGCGAGGGGAGCCGGATACCTGGTCACTCGGGTGTGACCTCACCGGAATCCTACTGACCTTTTGAACGCCTTCAGGGCCAAGCCTCTCCGTCACTGGCCACTGTAATATGTCTCGGATTGAATACTGTCTTCTCTGGTCTACCTCTGGTACTCTACTCAATCTCCTCTGGTCTGCTTCTGGGATTCTACTCGGAGGTCGATGGGCTGACATGGGTTGGCCATGCGACCTGTAATCTCGTCGCTCCATTGGTCTGCTCTGTGGAGTTCCATGACTTGACTCATCCATCACGCTTCGCGCTCTTCCACCTTGCGGGCCAAACTGGTCTGCCATCTTTGGCCCCAAACGATCGGTCACCTTCTGCTTTCCACGCTCTTCACGCCTTCTCCTCTGTTCACTGTCAGCCTCGGTCTCTGGTTGATACTGATCGACCTGTTGAAGAACAGGCCTCTGATCAGGTCGTGTACCAGAGGGTCCGGCTGCACCTTGTTGTTGTTCTTTCAATACTCTACAGAGGGCCGTCACTCGTGAAATGTCTTCAGGATTCTGTAGGAATGGGAGCAGTTCAGATAATCCCTGCATATAATTTTGTCCTACTTGAGCTGCCGGAACTCCAGTTGGTTCGGCTTGTTGTTGGTCTCCTGCAACACCTTGAATTGTAATTGAGTGTTCAGGTACCGGGGTCCTTTGATTCGGCTGATCGTTATTCCTTCCGTGAGATATCGTCCTTGGTTGTGATAACTCCCTCGACATTTTACGTAATGTTAGTTGCTTTCCACAAAGCAGGTTAAGCTGTTATTCAGTCAAATAAGCAACCAGGCGAGCAGGTGAAATCGACGAACAGGTGCACTGGCGAACAACTAAACTGAGCAGGTGAAACTGGGCGATCAGGTGAAATCCGGAGACCAGGTGGAAAAACAGGTGACCAGGTGGAAAAATAGGCGACCAGGTGAGTTTTCTTCAAGCCTTCAAGCGACCAGCTTGCGTTCCTTCAAACATTCAAGCGAACAGCTTGTGTTCCTTCAAAACATTCAAGCGAACAACTTGTGAATCTTCAAGCATTCAAGCAAACAGCTAGTGAATCTTCATCCAAAACTCAAATTTTGCAATTTCCACTTCAATATCCCATAAAATCCAGTAACCGGAGGTTCGGACCCTCCTTCTAGCGCCAAATTGTTAATGAAATCTCCGCAACAGAGGCGTTTATGTGGCTTTTAGGTACGATTTTACTAACAACCGATCAAAATTAGTTTAATGGAACTGTAAAGTGTCAAATCAAGGAAAGATTTCGGCAGAGCTTTGCTGAGGCTAAGAAAACTTGCACTAATATGAAAATGGGGGCCTATTTATAGGCATTTCTACAAGCAGGTGGTGGCATTCATCTTGCCACGCTTAAACAAGATAATTTCAATGGAAAATTGGCTAAAAAATTATGAAAACAAGGTCTTGGTGATCATCTTCTAGACAGGCGAGCAGCTCTTTATATCAGGCGAACAACTTGTTGAGCGAGCAGGTGAGCTGCTTACCCATTACAAGAATTACAACACCTGCTCGCCCATTATGAGCAAATAGGCAAGCAGGTGAGCTGGCCAGGTAGTTGGGCGAGCAGGTTAGCTACTCGTCTTTTCTTCTCTGGCACTGCTGCTCGGCCATTTCTTGTTTGTTCAACGATTCTTCTTCTTTTGTATTGATCTTCTTTGGTTTTGCCCATATTCATCATGTTTGATTAGTTGTTTTGGGACACGTCATCCGTTATTCCGCCGATTACTTCCTTAATCATCTAGGTTAGATTATTTCATCAACATAAGTATGACACAGACATAATGATTTTAGTACGAACCTACAACTAAAACTGAATATAAAAAAACAATATCATAATATTTAAAACATGAAAAAAATATTAAAAAGATAAATAAACAATTCAAACATAAAAAATTGACAAACACTTATATACAAATTTCTACGGATCTAAGATCCGTAGAAATATCCATTTTTGAAAATTCACGGGTCTAAACCGGGTCGAGTCGAATTTGAGTATTTTTTTTCAAAATTCGCTTAGCTTGTGATTTTCGCTCACATGTATGTTACAATTGGGGCAAATGCATGTTACTTTAAGGCAAAACATGTGTTACAACCAGATTAAATGTTATTTTCTACACATATTCATTTATTTTTGTAGAAGTAAATATTTTTCATGCAATGTAACACATG
>JAPKLY010000358.1:45970-84589 GCA_026898435.1 Prunella vulgaris | reverse complement strand
CAAGTATTTAAACTCGTTATAGTAATTAACCAAAGATTTAGAACCTTGAGCAATATTAGTTAAAGACTTCTCTAGCTGAAAAATCTTATATAAGTCAGAACACCCATACCTAGTTATCAACTCATTCAAGTATTTAAACTCGTTATAGTAATTAACCAAAGATTTAGAACCTTGAGCAATATTAGTTAAAGACTTCTCTAGCTGAAAAATCTTAAATAAGTCAGAACACTCATACCTAGTTATCAACTCATTCCAAACCTCCTTAGCCGTCTGAAAATATCTCAGAGTCTTCTTAATGTCAGGAGAAACAGAGTTGAGAATCCACTGCAAAACCAAGTTGTTGGCACGCACGTACGCTGCATATACTGTCCTATCAACATCAGGAGAAGGAACTGGAAGAGAATCATCCACAAGCGCCAACTTGTTCTTCACACTCAGACCACGAGACACCGATTGCCGCCAAGAAATAAAGTTTGTACCGTCCATAGGCTCGAGTGCGATAGACATAGCCGGATTGTCATTGTGGTGAAGAAAATACGAAGAAAGCGGATTCACCGCTGGGTCAAGAGAATCAGACATTCTTGATAAAAAACTGTGATGATTCAGTTACAAAAGTGGAATTGCCTCAATTGGGATCTCTAATGTTGAACCAAAGTCTGAACAGGAATACAAAACTGATTCGTGAAACTGTAATGAACTATAATTTACGAATACCACCAACTGGAAAATCACGAACAAGAAACTCCAATCGCGAATACAGGAATTCCGTTAATTGAAAACGTCAATTTGAATATCGCGAACAAAGAAACGTCCAATTGGAAAATCTGGAAATCTAATGAAATTCGCCTAAGATTCTGGAAAATCTGGAAATCTGATGAAATTCGCCCAAGATTCACCGATTATATATACGATGAAATCTGATGGAAATCTGGAAATTCGCCCAAAATATGATTCGCCCAAAATTCGCAGTATAAAACTCGAATAAAAAAATTGAACGATGAACAAGAATCACTCAAATAAAAAATCAATCGAGTGTAAAACTCTAATCACACGCGGAAGAGATGAAGGATCGAATGGCATTAACAGCATAAAACCGATACCATATTATCAATTTTGGAACAAAACTGATATAGAAACTGTTATTTCAATGTGTAATTTGGATACAAGATGGAAGAGAGAATTGAATGATTTAAAAAGATGTTTATTCTATCCTAATGAGAAGGTTTATATAATGAGAATACAAAGTAATCCCTAATTACTAATGTTGCTAACACTTTATAAAATGAATAGCAACTTTACAAATAAAAGAAGAAGTGAAATAACACTTCTTTTACTCTTTAGAAAACCCAACAAAATAGGGATTTAAAATTTTTATTGGGAACACGTTCATGGAAGCAGCTTGTGGGTAGAATCGGCAGGATTTTTTGGTGAGTGGGAACGCGGAGGGGTGGACCAAAAATTCACAATGAATAGGAACTATGAACGTAATAGGGTTTTGAGCAACACTTGTGTAGAAAATTCTATCGCAAAAATCTTTCTAAAAATAGATTAAAAAAATCAAATCCACGATCGCACCCTGCAATCTTTTCGGTGATGGCGTGATTGTGTATACGTGAGCAAAAAAAAAAAAAATTAGCAGCTAATGCCATATATCCTTTGCGCTGGTAAGTAAAATTTCATTCTTTTTTTTTGTTTATTTATTTTTTTAATTTATTTGAAAATTGTGTATTAATTTGATAAAATTCAAGTAAATATAATAACACACAATTTAATTTTACAGTAACACACATTTACTTTAATTGTAACATAAATTTGCTCCTAGTTTGTGTTACTATATGGGCAAATGTGTGTTACTTTAAGGACAACATGAGTTTTTATAAGAAAAAATATGTGCTTCTTATTTATTCATCATCCCCTAAAATCTAGGTGTATTTAATCATGTAGTATTACACTTTTTACTATTTTATATGTATTATTGTATGAAAATTTAATTATTTCTATAGAAATAAATAGGGTAAGTTACATATAGGGTCTTTTATAAGGGTGTTAATCCCTAGTGGAACACAAAAAACCCCATGTTACCAGGAGGGTAAAAAATAGGACCCACCTGACAAAAAGTGGAAGCAGTCCACATTATAGACTATTGTGCGTAGCTGACACATCTCTCTCTCTCTCTCTCTCTCTCTCTCTCTGAATTTAAAACCCCAACCAACATTTTCAGATTCAGAAAAATTTTGAAATCCTAATTCAAGCGTCCCCTACCCCAAATTCTCTCTCTCCTCGCCAAGGCCTCACCATCGGAGCAGAGCGTCCACCAGGCGAGGGACGGAGATGCGATTCAGTGATGAAACTTCTTCTGATTTTCTATTGGTAAGGGGGTACGACGGTTGCAGATTCACCGTTTAAGCGCCGGAAATTCTCGCCGCCGCGTCGCCCACAACCAGCGAGAGGCCCATGCGGTTCTTCGGGAGGCTTTGGGCTGGTGTGTATTGGGCCGGGTATACAGTTTGGGTTTGAAAATCTTGGATCTGGATCTGGAACTGGTTGGCGTCAATCGGCGGCGCAGAGCTGTGGTTTTGAAAATCTCCTGTGAAAATCTCCTCAAACGCTTCAAAAAGAATTCTGAAAAAAGGTACTATTTTTTTAAATCGTTTGTTACGTATCTCCTTTTTCCCGAATTTGTATTGTATATAATTTGAAATCGTTTCAAAACGTTCTATATAATTTGTTCTGCATCTCCTCAAACAGGTCAAAATCGTTTGTTACGTATCCGAAAATAATCTTTTGATCTTGTCTTGTGACATATTTAATTAGATGATATGCTGAAAGTATAATTTCTGAATAATTAGATGTTGTTTCTGAATAATTTCTTAATAATATATTTTGTGATCTCAAAGCAGAAATCTGCCAGGGCCAAAAGAGTAAAAAAGAATGTAGAAGAAGAGTTGTGGTTGGAATTTTCTTGTTTTGCTGAGTTTGCTGAGTCCGGCGATTTTCATGTTTTGATTCTTTTTTATTATTGGATTTTGTTTTTTTTTCCTGGAACAGAAAATTTGTTTTTTTTTATATGAGGCCCAATAGTTTGCAGAGGTAATTGAGCTTCAAATTTTCTTTGTTTAGTGAAAATTTTGTTTTGTTACTGTGAATATTTGTTTTGTTACTGTAATTTTTTTTTGTTTTGTTAGTGTAAATTGGGCTTCAGGTATATCTAATGTTAGTGGAATAATTGGGCTTCAGGTTTTTTTTTTTTTTGTTTTTTGGTTACTGTAAATTTTATTTTTAGTGGAAAAAAAATTATTTGCCCTCTATTCAGTGTTTTTACTTAATATGCAAATTTGTATGTGATATTCAGAAAAATATTAGTATATATGCAGAAAAATATTAGTATATATGCAGAAAATATTATATATATGCTGATGAAAAAAAATGCATATACGAAAATAACTACTGAATATATGAATGTAATTTTAAAATTAGAAAAAAAAAGGAAAAAATGAATTCTGAAAAAATAATATTAAATATTAAAAAATGAAAAATATAAAATTTGAATATAATACATTAAAATAAACACGAGAAATTTTTGAATTCAAAAAAAATTCCTTAAAAAAAGAAAAGTATAAATTTTGCAAAAATAATATTAAATATTAAAAAAATGAAAAATAATATATAATATTGAATTAAGAAAATAATAAAAAATATATATAAATTGTTACTTAAAAACGTGTAAAATTTAAATTCAAATAATCAAAACAAAAAAATAAAATTGAAATAGTAATCAACTAAAAAATGAAAAAAATAATTTAATAAAATTTGAATTCAAAAATTTTTAAAAACAAGGAAAAATTTAAATAAAAAAAAAAGTCTTCATGTGAGGAGAGAGACGTGATGAGAGAGAGAGTGAGGAGAGAGAATGTGAGGTGAGAGAATTAGTAAAGATGTTATGATAGATATTAATATTTTATTAGATGTGGGTCCTATAATCATTACAAAAGTGTTCTTTTTTTAAATAAAATGACCCTCTTGGTAACAAAGGTTTTTGATGTTCCACTAGGTAAATATGCTATTATAAGTGGTCATGATTTGTAATTAATCCAAATAAATAATATATTTTTTATAAACTAATATTTATTTTTATAGTAACACACATTTATTCTTTATATTATATAAAAATATTTTATTTTATAAAAATAAATAAATATATGTAGAAAGAATAACATTTTATATGATAGTAACATACATTTGCTCTAATTGTAACACACATTTGCTCCTCATTTTGTGTTACTATATGGGCAAACATATGTTACTTTAAGGACAAAATGAGTTTCTATTGTTGATGTTGACAAAAAATGTTATGCAATGTATTGCCATCATTTTAGACAACATCAGAATTCGCCCTTTCTACTAACTTTCCTAATGATTTTTCCATGTTATGTTATTTGTCTAGGCATGGCAGTTGAAGACGTGAAGATCTCAGAAGGTTCTAGAACGTCAGGCGGTTCCATTGCTTGAGTAGAGAGATATCCACTAACTTGAAAGTTATCATTATTGGCGGTTATTTTGAAGCCCACTACTTGGCTTCATCATGGAGTGGAGAGCTCATTATTCACGTCTATAAATAGAGCACCACTTCATCATTTCAAGTATGACCGAAAAGTATAATTCAGAGTTGAACGGATCATGTGTCATTCACTAGATTCTAGGTTATACACGGTTCATCAGAATGTTGGGAACATTAGTCTCGGCATTGTTCACAACATTCATTGTTTGATCTAATAATCCGTTCGGCTGAACGTAGACGTGTTAGGTTTTGTTTAGGTCTATTCTTATAGGTCTTGTTTAGATCCTTGTGTGATCTTGTGTAGGTCTTGTGCGGACTTGAATTTTGGTTTCTTGTGTAAACCTTGTATTTGTGTCACTACAAGTTATAGTGAAGTTTCTCTGCAAGTGAGGTAGCATAGTCTATACATTTTGTATAGCCTATGAAAATTTTGATATCCATTTGCAAAAGTGTGCGTTTAAGTCAACATTTTTAACAACACTTCTAATCTCACGCACCTACACTATCAAGTGGCATCAGAGCCACAAACTAGACACATTTAGTTTAAGATTCTTTGTTTGTGTATTTTTGCAATGGAATATCCATTAACTCCCGCACTAAAACCTCCTATCTTAGATGGCTCCAATTATTCATATTGGAAACCAAAGATGAGGATGTATATCAAGTCTCTTGATGAAAGAGCATGGAGGAGTGTTCTATATGGTTGGACTCAGCCTCTACTTCCAGCCGATGATGATAATGAAGCCCGTGTCAAACGAGAAATCGATTGGACAAATGATGAGGTAACTGTTGCTAACTACAATTCGAAAGCCCTTAATGCAATATTTACATCAACTGATGTATCTATGTTTAAGATCATTTCGAATTGTGTGTCAGCAAAAGATGATTGGGACCATTTGCAAGAACATTGCGAAGGTTCTGAGAGTGTTCGTAGAACTAAACTTAGAATGTTAGGTACAAAATTTGAAAATCTTAAAATGAAAGATGATGAGGATATATCTTCGTATAGTGAAAGGATCACTGAGATTTCTAATGAATCACATTCATTGGGTGAACATATCTCTAATACAAGATTAGTCCATAAGGTTTTAAGAACCGTACCAAAACATTTTGATGCAAAAATTTGTACTATTGAAGAAGCCAAAAACACTGATCTTATAAGTCTTAATGAATTTATTAGTATTTTAAAAACTTATGAGATGAATTTTGAGCAAAGAGATGAAGTTAATTCTGATAAAAAGGTTGTTGCTTTGAAAAATGATGCTTTAAGTTCTAAAAATATTTCCTTTGTTACTGAAGTTGATTCGGATGATGAATGTTCTGAAATATGTTCCGACACTTCTGACAACATTTCTTTATTAACCAAGCAGTTCAATTCATTTTTTAAAAATAGAGCTAATAGGTTAAAAGCAAATGTTCAGAATAGGGATCAAGGTACTTCTACTCCTAAAATATTTGAAAAGAAAGAAAGTTTTGATAGATCAAAACAGTTTAATAGGAGTAATAAATCTAAATTTAATCCCGAGTATAGAAAGAATGTTAGGTGTGATGCATGTACTGGATATGGTCATTATGCTAATGAATGTGCTAACACCTTGCTTAGAAAGAAATTGAATTTTAATACTACCTTGAGTGATGATTCTGATAATGAACCTGACATTGAGAAAAATGATGAATTTGCTTTCTCTGCTAGAATTCTTTTTGATGATACTAATGATAATTTACTGGACGATTTTGAGTCTGATGTTGAAACAAATGTGCCAACATTTGTGACAACATCAAACAAAATCAGTCCAGATGAAAGTTGTCTAATGAGTTCTTTTTCAGAGATGAATATTTCAGGTGAAGAACAGGTTGATATTCAACAAATCATCAAAGAGAATGATAACTTAAAGCATTCAGTAGCAAAATTGGAAGTATTGCTTACTAAAAAAGATCTAGAAATATGCAACTTGAAAAAATAACTAGAAAGCACAACCTTAAGTTTCAAAAAGTTTACCAAAGGTACAGAAAAATTACAAGATGCATTGATAACTTCGAATGTAGGTAAAGAAGGTATTGGGTATGATTCTAACTCTACAAAAATTGTGCAAAATGATATGCCCATAAAATTTGTTAAGGCAAGAGATAGTAAACCTGTTACTTCTCATCCTAGTGATTTTGTATGTCATTTTTGTCATGAGAAGGGTCATATTCGTCCTTACTGTTTTAAATACAAGGAATTTAAAATGTCTTGTAATATGTTGCTTGGTAAAACACAACATATTCAACAACATGATCATGAAAAAGGTCAGTGAGTCTGATACGAAATGTAATGTTGTTTATACCTCCTTAAAAGCATGCATTTCTGGTCTATGGTATTTTGATAGTGGATGTTCTAGACATATGACTGGTGATCAATGTTCTAAAAAACGCTAGTCGCTAGTCGGTCGGACAACTAGGGTCTAGCGACTAGAGTCGGGGACTAATCGGGGACTAGTCGGAAAGACCTAAATGATAAATATAATTAATTATTTAATAAATTAATAAGATATTATGCATAAAACAATAATAAAAATTATAACACCACCTTTAAAAATTAAAATTATAAGTGATAAGTGATAACCATAACACTCAAAATGCAATAAATAATAAATTTAAACCCTAAATTTAGTAAATAATAAATTAAATGGTTGAATTATTTTGGGCTCATTTTTTTTCATTTAATTATTAGAAGGCCCATACAATTTCATTCAAATAATTAAAAGGCCCAAGTGAAAGGAAAATTATAAACGGCTGGTGCTTTTGTTTTGGGCTGCAGATTACATTGTTGACCAAGATAGATAAAGGAAATTGACTTCCATTTTGAGCCACAAGTTGAAGTGCTTTTTGGGAACTGAAATCACTCCCAACAATTCGCCCACTATCTCCACCATCAATTAAAGTCAATCTACCTCTGTAACTTCCATGGATTCTGGTGCGCAGATAGCTTCCAGGCGAGTTGGCTCTTGGATTTCTCTCACCTGCGGCGGCCGGCGAGCGAACGAAGGGGACGGACGGCGGACGGGCTGAGAAGAGAAAGGGGCGTACTGTTCTATATTTTTTCTTTTCTCTGTGTGTGTCGTGACTCGTGAGCTTGATGTTTGGAATTGGATTGTGTTTTACTTTATTAGTTTATTCATTACTGGGGATTATATAGCAGATACTGAAAAAAAAGGCGCTAAACGCCGGCCCAGCCCATTTAGCAAGAATTAAACGCTAAGAACCGCTCACCTCAAGTCGCTGACTAGGCGCCAAGACGCCGACTAGTCTGCTCTAGGCGCCGTTTACTGGACAAAAATTTTTTTCCAGTGATTATAGGAAAAATGGGTCGGCCAAGGGCCGACTTTTAGAACACTGCTGGTGATATTAAATTTCTTACAAATTATAAAATGCATGATGGTGGAAATGTTACCTATGGAGGTGGTTCAAAAGGAAAAATAATTGGTAAAGGTACCTTGAATGTTCATGGTTTTCCAAAGTTAACCAATGTGTTGCATGCTGATAGTTTACGTGTTAATTTGATTAGTATAAGTCAATTATGTGATGATGATTTGCATGTTAAATTTGATAAAAATTCATGCTATGTGCTCAATAATGATGATGAGTGTCTTATGATTGGTAATAGGTCTGTAGACAATTGTTATTTGATTGAATCGAATGAAACGTGCAATAGTGTGAAATTAGATGAAAATACTCTTTGGCATCAAAAACTTGGTCATGCTAATTATAGATGCATTCATGATTTGATTAGACTTGATGCTGTTAAAGGTCTCCCTTCTTTAAAGTTAGACAAAACCAAGGTTTGTGATGCATGTCAAAAGGGTAAGCAAATCAAAGTGTCACATAAAATGTTGGCACACTGTTCGACAACACATTGTTTTGAACTTTTACATATGGACTTGATGGGTCCTATGGAAACTGAGAGTATTGGTGGAAAAAAGTATTCTTTTGTTATTGTTGATGATTACTCTAAATACACTTGGGTAGAAATTTTAAAAGACAAATCATAAACTTTTAATGCTTTTAAAATTCTTTATAAAAGATTCAAGACTGTTTTCAATACTAAAGTAAAGAGAATTAGGACTAATCATGGTAGGGAATTTCAAAATGCTTTGTTTACTGAATTTTGTGAAAATAAGGGTATCATGCAAGAGTTTTCTTCACCAAAAACCCCACAACAAAATGGAATTGCGGAAAGAAAGAATAGGACTTTGCAAGAAATGGCTAGGGTTTTGGTTTTATCAAAACATTTATCTAAAAGGTTTTGGGCTGAAGCTTTAAATACTTCTTGTCATATTATTAAAAGAGTCTATCTTAGAACTAATTCCAATATAACCCCATATGAGATCCTTAATAATAAGAAACCTAATGTGAAGTATTTTCATGTTTTTGGTAGTGTTTGCTACATTTTGAATGATAGGGATCAATTGCATAAGTTTGATTCAAAAAGTGATAAAGGATTCTTTTTAGGTTATTCTAGAAATAGCAAAGCCTATAGAATCTACAATTTGAGAACTGACACTGTGCAAGAATCAGTTAATGTTGTGTTTGATGATGATTCTAGTCTTGCAGGAACAAATTTTGAAAAGGATGTTACTGATTTGGTTGAAATTTCAAAACCTATAGATTCTGATCAAAATAGAAATGTTGCTCAAAATGCGCCAGCATTTGAGATAACATCAACTAAAAAGTCAGAACCTATAGAGTATCCAAATATTTTTGATAAAACTCCATCTTCACGTTTACTGAAAAATCATCCATCAAATTAAATCATTGGAGAACAATACTCTGGAATTCAAACAAGAGGGAAGATGAGCATAAGTAATGTGGTAAGATCCATATGCATGTCTTCTAAATGCAATCTTGTGAATCATGAATGTTACCATTCTTTAGTTGAGCCTAAAAATGTTGATGAAGCATTAAAAGATGGGAATTGGGTAAATGTCATGCATGAGGAATTAAATCAATTTGAGCGTAATGAAGTATGGACTTTAGTTCCTAGACCCGAAAATGTTAATGTGATTGGAACTAAATGGATATACAAGAATAAAACTGATGAATCTGGCAATATTGTTAGGAATAAGGCTAGATTAGTTGCTCAAGGCTATACTCAAGTTGAGGGAATTGACTTTGATGAAACATTTGCACCCGTAGCTAGAATTAAGTCTATAAGACTATTACTTGCAATTGCATGTTTCATTAATATTAAATTGCATCAAATGGATGTTAAAGCTGCTTTCTTAAATGTCATTTTAAATGAAGAAGCATATGTTGAGCAACCTAAAGGATTTGAAATTCAGATTTTCCTAACCATGTTTTTAAATTGCAAAAGGCTTTATATGGTCTTAAACAAGCTCCTAGAGCTTGGTATGGTAGGTTAACTGATTTTCTTATTCAAATTGATTTTGTAAGAGGAGAAGCTGATAGAACTTTATTCATCAAGCATGTTAATTCTAAAATTTTGATTGCACAAATATATGTTGATGACATTGTTTTTGGTTCTACATGTGATTATATGTTGAAAGACTTTGGCATGAAATGACATCAACATTTGAAATGTCCATGGTTGGTGATTTGAATTACTTTCTAGGTCTTCAAATCAAACAACTTAATGATGGAATTTTCTTTTCACAAAGTAAATATGCAAAGAATTTGGTTAAAAGATTTGGTTTAGAAAGTGCTAAACACATGGAAACTGCTATTGGATCATCTCAAAAATTGTCTAAAGATAATATTGGCAAAAATGTTGACCCAACATTATATAGATCGATGATAGGAAGTCTTTTATACCTAACTGCTAGTAGACCAGACATTATGTTCAGTGTATGTTTATGTGCAAGATACCAAGCTGATCCAAAAGAGTCACATTTAAATACCGTCAAAAGGATTATCAAATATGTTGCCGGCACATGTGATCTTGGTATTTGGTATAGCAAAGATACTAACAATTCCTTGCTAGGTTATAGTGATGCTGATTGGGCAGGTGATAGTGATGATAGAAAGAGCACGAGTGGAGGTTGTTTCTTCATGGGAAACAACTTAATCTCTTAGCATAGCAAGAAGCAAAATTGTGTTTCTCTATCCACGGCCGAGTCAGAATATATTGCAACAGGGAGTTGTTGTACTCAATTACTTTGGTTAAGAAAAATGTTTGATGATTATGGTTTAAATTGTGAAATGCTCACTGTTATGTGTGATAACACTAGTGCAATTAATATCTCAAAAAATCCTGTGCAACATTCATTAACTAAGCATATTAGTATAAGGCATCATTTTATTCGAGATCTTGTAGAGAAAGAAATTGTGAAGTTAGAATATATTTCTACTGAAAAACAACTTGCAGATATTTTTACAAAAGCCCTAGATGACCAAAGATTTTCATCTCTTAAGAAATCTCTTGGTCTACGCACTATTAATTAAATTTATGACGAGTGTTGTAGCAAATGGTGACAGCATTTGTGACAACATTTATTAGTTCTCATAATTTTGACTAAGTATTTTTATATTTCAGTTACTTTATAACTTGATTAGATGTGTTATTATTTTCGAGCATACATGTTGGAACATTTGAAAGTCCTGGACACACATCTCTTAAATGCCGTTAAAAAATATTCACTAAAAGATGCTAAATCACTGAGTAAATATGGGACACGGATCTCGCGACTACGATGATCTCTTTTAAAAGGTGATGAAAATTGCATCAATTTGTTCATAATCCATTGAGTAACTATTGGACACAGAGTTGACTACTACAATGCTCTCTTTTGAAAAGATGGATCAATATGAACTAAAATAGTATTTTGTAAAAAAATTGGGGCAACACTAATGAAGCAAATTCATGTAAAATCCGTGTTGAGATGTGTGTGTGCCGACATATTTGACAACATTTGTTAGGGCACGAAAATTTGACTAAGTCTTTGATAGTTATTTATTTTCTGAATTTTAATTTTATTAAGTCTTAATTATGTGAATTAATTCTCTGAATTTATTTAATTAATTATGTGTAGTGTAATGGGTAGTTATTTAATTTTATTTCCTAAACTTCCCACTTCCTTATTTTTCGAAATGATGGGTGGTGTTTTACACCACCACATCACAATTATGGGTAGTGCTCTTCAAGCTGAATTTTTTTGAAAATAACTTCCAATTCATAACTCTATAAATTAGATCTCATCTTACATATCATTTTTGTCTTATATCAAATATTGTCTTAGTTAATTCACGTGTTTGCATTAGATTGGAAAAAAGTATTATTTGTTCTTATGTGTTGTATCATTTCTTCTTCCTCATTTCATTTAAGTTTGAATTATTTTGTTTTGATTATTTTAATATTATTTCTCTTTCTTCTCTGATTTGATTAGATGACGTCTCAAGACACTGCTTCTTCACTTTCCTCTCAGTCGAATTCAAATCCAAAACCCCAAGAAAACCCTCTGAAACTTCTTGCTTCAATGGCTACCTCACCAAAAACCCAGAATACCGCCGAAAATGCTCAGGCATCGGCACCAACATCACCGTTGATTACTATCGGCTCGATGGAAGTTCCGATTTCTGCTGTCCCTCAAACTCTTACCTTCACAAATCCTCTCTCAATCCAAGCCGAAATGACTCCTTCTTCTTCCATAACTCCTATTGCTGCTGAACCGTCGAAACCCACACAAAAAGAACTTGAAACTTGTCCGATTGAAATCAAACTTCCAGCGGACGCGACAATGGATGACATGGTTGCTGCATACAATGAGCTCTGCCTCAAACGACTACCCCTGTAATCGTTGTGGGGGAGAATGTGATTGACTTAGAACCAGTGAAAAGAATGGTGCACCCAGAAGACTAGCTCGATGAACGAGCTACAGAGGAAGAAGCAGACTCGGACATTGGGTCCAGCGACTCTAAAGGCTCCAGCGAATCTTTGCAACTGGGAGAACGGCTCCAAGAAGTTCGAAGTCGTGGCCGTGGAAAGACGACAGTTCTTAGAGGTAAACGAAGGGTTTCCTACAGGACAATGGGGAAAAGAGTTAACTATTCTGAGAAGAGGAGAAAAGTGCTTGAGGATGGGATTGCTTCTAACCCCATCAAAGTTTTTGGCCTGAATGAAGAACAAGAGGATTCCCCTGCTCCAGCTGGAAACAAAGAAAGCTCAGAAGAGACTTATTCCAGCATGAACATTCCTTTGAATCAGTACATAGCACAGAAAAGATCATCAAGTAAAGAGAAAAGGAAAGAAAAGGTTGTCATGCACGATGTTCCCTTAAATGCTGTTGAAGATGTTGCCTCTCCGATGGCAACATCAGGGTCTGATAGATCAGAAGATGATGACGAACATTCTGAACAACACTCAGATTCATCTTATCAAGATGAAGAGGTTCAGGTACATTCTAACTCTGGTAATGATGATGATGATGCTAGGTCTGATAAGGATGAGGAGTATCATAATGTTGAAAGCAAGAGATTTAAGGAGATTAGGTCTAGGCTGTTGATTACTGAGAAGTTGATCAAAGTTTCTGATTTTGAAAAACTTGGGATGGTCAGATACTTGGAAGATAAAATGTTGTTATACTCTGTGACATGTGCTAAACCATATTTTGTTGAGTGGATTTATGAGTTTTATGCTAACTTGCATGCACATACTGGAAGGGAAAACTCTAAGTTCAATGGCACTACTTGGTTTAGGAATGTGAGAATAATGTTGAATCCTAGAGTAATTAATGGTATTCTGAAATCTGGAAATTGTGTTGAACCTGTAATTGAAGATATGAATGTTGTGATTTATGTGCTGACTGGTGGTTTGGTATCTACTTGGGTGAATAGGATTAGTGTTTCCAAGCTGACAAGTTTGTTCTCTATCCTGCATAAGTTGGTTGTATATAATTGGTTGCCTTCAACTAATACTACAATTTTGACAAAGGAGCAAGCTGTCCTTTTATACAAAATTCATATTAAACAGTTTGATTTGGGACAAACAATATTCAGAAATATGTTGAGCTATACTGGTCCTATCTCTGGGAAAGGGTTGCTACCCTACCCATGTTTGATCTCATTGTTGCTAGAAGATAAAGAATTTGTTAGGCCAGCAAATGAAACAATCAGCAGTTTTCAAGCCAGCTTCAGAATCTCTCACACCTTGCTCAGTGGACCAAGGGTGATTGATGTTCCTTTACCCGGTGTGAATCCAACCAACACTGATCAGAACCAACCTTCTGCCTCAAATGCTACTGAACATGTTGGCAACATTAATGCCCACATGTCACCTGGAGGATCCATTCTTTCTGTCCAACTAACTCCCTCTTATATTCTTGATCAAATTTCCTCTTTGCAGACCACAATTGATAATTTTTTGGCAAATGTGGAGGATTTAAAAATTAGAAAAGCATTTTGGGAGAATCTCATTTCCACTCCAACAGGGGGAGTCGCTCCTGATGTTGATGCAAATGCTGAACGCACAAATTCTGGGGGAGTACAGTTACAGGACATGGAGGTTGATGTAGATCCAGAAGAACCAGGAAATGAAGTTGTTGCCGACAGTGATGTTCAAGATGATGCCAACATATTAAGACAGACTGTTGCAGACACTGTTGCTGAGGTGGTTGCTGATGAGGTTGGGGTCACACAACCTATTCCTGATGATGTCCTGAATCCAGATGCAGTTGAACATCAAGATGATGTTCAAAGTTGAGCTTGTATGATGATGATGTTCGAAGTATGGGGGAGTTTGTGCCTGTCCTTGTTTGTGCAGCTGTTTCTTTACTTCATTTGAATTTTCATTATTATGCTGAGACTCTGTTTTTATTTTTTTTAAAAAAGTTGTTATATTGTTGATAGCCTAAAAACAGTTCTTAGATTAGGCTATTCTTTTTCATGTTTTGCTAGGTCAAAAGCATTGTTTTGTATGCTTTATGAACCTTCTCTATTTAGTTTTTAATTTATATGCTCTGTTTTGTGTTTTGGTTAATAGTTATCATTTTGGTCTATAAGCACCTTATGTTGTGCTTTATGTCCGGAAAACATTTTATTTGGTTGATAGTTAACCTTTTGGTCCATAAGCACCTTATGTTGTGCTTTATGTCCACAAAATTATCTTTTTACTTGCTTTATTTTATTTGGTTCGAATAAAATTTTTCATCACTTCGTTTGATGAAAATTTTATCATTTCGTCTACATAACTCTGATCAATTTTAATCAAATTTATTTGATTATGATCAACATCAGTGTGTTGTAGTAGAAAGGCCAAATTGGGGGAGATTGTTGATGTTGACAAAAAATGTTATGCAATGTATTGCCATCATTTTAGACAACATCAGAATTCGCCCTTTCTACTAACTTTCCTAATGATTTTTCCATGTTATGTTATTTGTCTAGGCATGACATTTGAAGACGTGAAGATCCCAGAAGGTTCTATAACGCCAGGCGGTTCCATTGCTTGAGTAGAGAGATATCCACTAACTTGGAAGTTATCATTATGGGCGGTTATTTTGAAGTCTACTACTTGGTTTCATCATGGAGTGGAGAGCTCATTATTCACGTCTATAAATAGAGCACCACTTCATCATTTCAAAGTATGACCGAAAAGTACAATTCAGAGTTGAACGGATCATGTGTCATTCACTAGATTCTAGGTTATACACGGTTCATCAGAATGTTGGGAACATTAGACTCGGCATTGTTCACAACATTCATTGTTTGATCTAACAATCTGTTCGGCTGAACGTAGACGTGTTAGGTTTTGTTTAGGTCTATTCTTATAGGTCTTGTTTAGATCCTTGTGTGATCTTGTGTAGGTCTTGTGCGGCCTTGAATTTTGGTTTCTTGTGTAAACCTTGTATTTGTGTCACTACAAGTTATAGTGAAGTTTCTCTGCTAGTGAGGCAACATAGTCTATACATTTTGTATAGCCTATGAAAATTTTGATACCCTTTGCAAAAGTGTGCGTTTAAGTCTTCCGCTGTGTAGTGTTGTCGTTTATGTTGTCAACATTTTTAACAACACTTCTCTAAAACATTTTCAATCTCACGCACCTACACTGTCATCTATAATAATAAATATGTGTTTCTTATTTATTCATCATTCCATTAAAATCTAGGTATATTGAATCATGTAATAATACACTTTTTACTATTTTATATGTGTTATTGTATGAAAAATAATTAATGTTATAAAAATAAATAATATATTTATGAAAAACTAATATTTATTCTTGTAGTAATACATCTTTTACTCTTTATATTACATAAAAATATTTATTTTATAAAAATAAATGAATATATGTAAAAAGAATAACATTTTATATGATAGTAACATACATTTGCTCCTTATTTTATGTTATTATATGGACAAATGTGTGTTAATATATGGACAAATGCATGTTACTATAAGGATAAATAATTCTATAAGAATAATTTTTTTTTTTTAATTTAATCATCATATTTTGAAATCTAGGTATATTGATTCATGTAATAATAATTTTTTTTACAATTTTATGTGTTATTATATGAAAAAATAATTATTTCTACAATAATAAATAAATATTTGTGAAAAAATAATATTTTTCTTATAGTAACATACATTTTACTCTTGTATTATATGAAAAATTATTTATTCTATAAAAATAAATGAATATATACAAAACGCAACATTTAATATAATAGAAACACAAATTTTATCTTTCAGTAACACACATGTGTTTATATAGTAATACAGTCTAGAAGAAATTTTTTAAATTTGTAATATAATATTACCTAATTTTTCTTTAACTAACACATAAAATTTTTTTAAAAAAAATGATGTGGTCAATAAAAAAAGAAAAAAAATAAATGAAATAAGCAACACAATACACTAGCGTTGCATGCATGATACCCGGTAGAATGTAAGCTTGCCTCAATTGCCTGGAAGCCGAAGGGCATTTGAGATCATTTAATTTTTTTAAATCTGTTTTTAGAAATTTTTATCGTAATTTTTTTTATATAAGTTTCTGTTCAAGATTTTAATTGAAATTAAAATTTAATTTAGGGTGTATGGTACGCCCTAGAATGAGTTAAAATAAGGTGACTTAGACAAAATTTATCTACCCAAATTATTTTTAATTATAAGTGATTAATGTTCTACGCTGATATTGACCCACTAACTTTCATTCCTAGGTTTAGGTGACTTGACAAAACTTATCTAACCCAAATTATTTATTAAATTATATGTGATTAATGTTCTACCCTATATTGACCCACTAACTTTCGCTCCTAGCTTCACTAGTTCACCCTCAAATTATACGGGTGTATATGTACAGCTTTCTTTGCGCTAATATCAAACGTGGTTTACCAATATGACACCAATGATTTTTTTTTTAAATAATCAATTATAATATATTATTATATTTTGCTATAGACTACAGGAACTGCACTACAACCGGAACTATAATTTTTATAAAAGAGAAACTAACACCTTTTTATAAAAAAGACCACCTCAAGAAAAAATAATTTTTTCCTCATGTGTTTGATCTAATAAATATTTAATAGCACATGTTAAAGAAACACAGAGACCGACTGAGAAACTAAAATTTGCAATCATATTAAAGGGAATGATGTATTTGGATTTTCCAAGGTTTTAAAATAAACAACTTAATTTATAGGAATAGATCTATTGTGAAACTTGTTTATAATAATTTTTTTTATTATTGTGTATTTATTCATTAGATTCATTCACTAATACATACTAATATATTTCTTTTATCAGTAAAGATAAATTCATTAAAATAATGGGTATAAGGTATATCCAACCAATTACAAAAGTATGCGGATTAACATCCTAACACCATTCTTGAATTCCACAACCAATCATTAAAGGAAAAAGTTGAGCAGCCTGTTTTTTTTACAAAAAACTAACTTCACAACCAAACTTTAATATCGTCAACTATTCTATCAATTGAAAAATCAGCACCATTGAAAATCACTTCATTCCTTCCTTTCCACATCCTTTAAGTAATACAAAGTCAAATAGTAACAACAACCTTACTTCCAAACTTTCCTCTCAAACTTCGTCTTTGAGCCATAAGATTTGAGAGGCTTTGAGAGTGAAGTGCAGTAGAAATTCCCAACCATTTAGAGTGCTCCATCCAAATTTTATATGAAATAGGATATTCGAAAAAAACATGTTTTGCAATCTCTTCACAATTCCCACACAAACGCACCTTAGGTCATCCTTAGGTCATCGTTCGAGCCAAGTATATTTCTCCTAGCAAAATGTGATTTTGTTGGTAACATATTCCAAAGTAGCCTCCAAGCATGTCCCACTACCTTCAAAGGTGCAAAGCTTTTCCAAATTAGTTTGAATCCAAGCTTCTTTTCAATATCCCTTACATAAATATTTTAACTGTGATTTTTATTTATAAGTCTAATGATATTAGCGAATATATCTAATAATATCAGTGAATTAATCTAATGGTATTACTTTCAAACGATGAAAGTATTTATACTGTAATTTATATTCACAAATGTAATGATACCAACGGATATATTTGTTAATATTAATAAATATATCTAATGGTATGTATTATCATAATATGAAATTTGGTGAAAGAAGTATTTGTGAATTAATCATGTGAGTTAGCTCACTTAGCCATTGGACTCTCCGCTTGAGTGAGTAACCCAGGTTCGATTCCCTTTGGGAATGAATTAAGGGATATAAGGTAGCTTGGAGATAATTCTTGAAATATTTTGGGACTTACTGAACTAACTTCTAACTATTAACTACTAACTAACATTTACTAATAAAAAAAATATATATGTGAATTTGCTATATAAATAAGATGATTGATTTATTTGAGATTTTTCAAAGTATTATATTAAATAACAATTAAGTGAAATATGGTAAGTGTTTTTTATAGAAAAAAGAGAAGAAGGTGTAGTAATTTAATTTGCAAATATCTTTTAAAAAATGAAATGTCTTTTATATTGTGTAGAAAATTGAAAATATAAAATCTGTTTATGCTAGTCCCAATCCAGTATGCTTATTTTTTTTTTCTCATTATTTTAATTTGTAGTATTATACAAAATGCTTTTATAACTAAGGAAAATTTTGATATGAATTTAAAATAAAAATGATAATAAATACAATTAAAAGGTTAATTAATATGAAGTTTGTAACTATCATTTTATTTATCCATTTTTTATGATCTCATTTATATATAATAAATAATAATATCACTATTCTTTAAAATATTACGGTATTTTTTAGAGCACAATTTTTTTTAAAAAAAATGTAATGAGTAAAATTTGTAGAATGAAGATTTATAAAAAAAATTTAAAAAAAAATTATTTTAAAAGTATACAAATATTTAGGGACAAACTTAAAAAAAAAATGCGTGAAATGTGATAGTGGCAAACATAATATTCATTGACTAACCAAACGGCTCCTAAATCCTTCCAAATTCTATCACCATGTTACCATGTTTCCTTCTAAGAATTATTGCCGTTATTAGTATTTTTAATTTGACAAAAAATTATGTGTACTTTAATTTATGTCATAACGATTTCTTCAAATATCTCTATGCTATGCATGGATGGGTTTAGAGGAATCATGCTGGCGGTCACTTTTTTTTAGATTTAAAATCTATCTAAGTATATATATATATATATATAATTATTTTATTAATCTTCCAATTTATATAATTTTGTCATTTCACCGCTCATATATTAATTAATATCATATCTTTACATTTTGCTTTTCTTAAAATAAGGGGTGTATTTGTTTGAGATTTCGTAGAATTTTAAAGGATTTTTTTCTTATAAAAAAGTATGTTGGTATTCAATTAGGATTTTAAAAAATTTAAAAACAATTCACTAGTATTCAATCTGGATTTTAAAAGACTTAAACACAATCCACTAGTGTTCAATCAGGAATTTAAAAGACTTAAAAACAATCTACTGTATTAAAAAATATAAGGATTGTTGGGTTTGATGGATTTTGAATTGATTTATATATAATTATTTATTTTTAAAACCTAAAATATTAACCTTATAATTTTATACATGCATTTATATTTAATTCGATGGTTACTTTTATTAGTCATAATACTAACATCAACGATAAAATAATTACAGTGACGAGGGCTAATTAATATAATATTATATATACATACATATATATTAGAATAAATAAAAATAATTATTATAATTAATTCATTAAATATTTATGTATATGTATATACATATTGGTTCATTTAAAAAATTTATTATCAGCAAAATGATATTGTTCATCCTAACCTATACACAAGATAAATATTTATTTTTTATACTAATATTATTATAATACTAATATTATATATTGCATATATCATTAGGTAATATTTTTTCATTGACAGTATTTTTTCGTGGAATTTGAATTTGTTATCTTTTACTTTGGTTGCTTTGATTATTCATTTCGATACTTTTTAATATACACATATATATACACTTGTATATCATAAAATATATATATGATAAGTATATGATAATATGATTCTAATAAAATTGTGCATTAATTAAGGTAGGATTTTTTTTATTACAATGGTTTGGGCCAAATTAATTTTGCATATATACTATGCGAAAAAGCCATGTAATAAAACAATAAAGCTCACGTTATCATTGGTAAAAGAAAAATATAATAAAAAAAAAAGTAAATTTCATGCATGCAAACCCGATTCCAAACTACTAAATAATACTATAACAAGAGCAAGAACGACATGACGCCAATACTTGGAAGACTAATATAGTTATACATATGTGGAGGAATGTTATTTCGGAGGACATGATATTATGATTTTTTTCTTTGACTTTTTTTAAATTCGAAGGTATGAAAAAAATCTTGAATTCTTATTGTATATCACAAATCCATGAAATTTTGCAAAGTCTACAAAGTCCTACATAATCCTTTAAAATTTTGATTTTAAAAATCTTACAAAATCCTGCAAAATCTTAAAAGTCATCAAAATTCTACAAAATCTTTAAAATCTACCTTACTTTTTTCAACTAAATTTTTTTTTTTAAATCCTAATACAATGCACCCCTAAAATCATGGATGCCTTAAATTATGTTATACACCACAAATACGATAATAATATATAAGTAGAAATCTTACTTTTATTTTAATATTTAAATTTGTCATATAATATTATTATATTCATAAAATTTTGGGTGGCTCAAATACATAGCATACACTTAAAATTTAATTTTAATTTTGACTGGCCTAACTTTTTCTATAGACTATTCAAAATTAATTCATTAAATGCAACAAGTATCCCAATACACATCCTACTATATTATATTTATATCTATATATTGGGGCATTGAGCATATACACATAATATTGATGTAATATGTGTTGAATAAAATTCAAATCCACAGTCCCGTAATTAAATTCGGACGGATCGCACTGTTTTAGGATGTAATCATGCAATTGGGATAACTTTCAGATTTCTTTTGTTTAAAAATGTGCAAAATATGATTTTTACAATTAAATCATAGTAATTGGCAACTGCAATCACATCGAAATTCCCATTTTACCCACAACCCCTGCTTCTCAAACCTACCTCCTCTAGAAAAACCCAGCGCAGTAATCTTCCCTCGGAGAGAGAGAGAGAGAGAGAGAATTTGACGTATAAACTAAGAAATCCACGCGCCTTACATTTTCTGAATCTCTCTTCTATATAAGCATAAGTCGGCCCTGCGTTCTAAATCTTGGTATCCCTCTCCAGATAGGAAATCTCTTTCGTATGCGTTTCAGCTTTGTTATAATCATATATCATGAGCAATATCCCTAGATCTCTAACCGACTCCGCTTTAAACCTCTTCAAATTAGCCATATCGGCATCCGATCCTTGGCCCTTCTCTCTCTTTTTCTAGCATCAATTCCAATTTCCTCTTCCAATTTTCTACTGTTTTCAATTGCACATACAAATTAGATTATCGGAGGCTGTATATATACATGAATCGGTGTAGTAAATCGGACAGCGGCGGCCATAGGACTGCGATTCATCTGATTAATCTGCATCTACACATGCCGCACATTCATCCCCATCACTACGGCGGAAGGCGGAGTATTCCGAAGGGATGCTTGGCGGTTACGGTGGGCCAGGGGGCGGAGCAGCAGCGATTTGTGATTCCGGTGGGGTATGTGAACCATCCGCTGTTCACGCAACTGCTGAAGGAGGCGGAGGAGGAGTACGGATTCGATCAGGAGGGTACGATCAATATCCCCTGCCACGTGGAGGAGTTCTGCCATGTTCGTGGTCTGATTGATAAGGAAACGACGTCGCACCACCACTTTTTGTGCTTCAAGGCTTGAGTGCTGCGATAATCGCTTGCTTTTGTAATTGGTGGTTAATTATTCTGATTGTCGTAAACTTCGAACTCGCCTTTGGTTTGAATTTTGTTGCTCTGTTTTCAGGATTTTTGATTGTTTTACTTTTTTATTAATCAGTCAAAAATGTTGTTCAATTTTCATAATACTAATTTACCACTATCACTTTTTATCACTTTAATTTTTCGTGCAAATTAATCTGAAAAATAGGAATTACAAATTGTGTACATTTAATTCATTTTATTTTTTCAATTAAGAATAAATCATCTTCGAAGTCAATTCTCTTTTGATAATATAAAAATACTTTTTATCTGTTCTAGAATTTTCTTATGGATAAACTCGTTAGAATTATTTGTATAAGAATTGAATAGAATACCATTCAATTTTAAATTCAGAAAAATATAGATATGATTCATTTATATTAAAATTTCTTTAAAATTCTCCAATTTCTGAATAACTTTTTCTGTACAGAAAATCAGAGTTTGATCCTATAAAAATATTGCAAATAATATTTTATGAAGAGATATAAAATAAATTATTTATATAATTCTCTAACAAGAAGTGTATGAAATCTCCAAGGATGATAAATTCTATAAGTAAACGAAACAAATTGTTATACGTGATCTTCACTTTTTCAATTTGAATTATATAATTAAAAAAAAAATTGTTAGTTATAGTTTAGAGTATTGATGATTATTTGGAATATTGTTTCAGTATTAGTTGAAGTATTGTTAATTATACTGTTTAAAATATTATTAATTTCTGTTTAAAATACTATTAATTTAAAACACGCTGCACTCTAAATTATGTATTTTTTTCGAAATTCATATGCATTGCATTTGGAAGAGTGTGAGAAGGCTGTTTCCATCGGATGTGGTTTAGGATGACATAATCAGGAATTTGGCGCCATATGCTTGTATTTATTTGGTTCACAATAAATCCATGAAATATAATGAATATTGAAAAATAATAAATCTTCCGTCATAAGTACTTCAAAAAATTAATATGAGTTCATGCTTTGTCATTATCACGACATAATATATATCCTAGATTTTTTTATTTTTTATTTTTTTTTCAACTTGTGAACACTACTAAACAAGTCAAAAATAAAAATAACATAAATATGAAAGATATGTGCACTGAGAACATCCAATAAGATTTGAGATGTGGGTCCCAATGTCACATTGTAAATCCAACTTTCCTTTTTAAAAGCATAATAATTATTATTCTTTGTTATTTTTTCAGGTGGTAGTTGTGTAGTATAGATTTGGTTTGGAAGTGGCTATTTTTTGTTCGTATGCACACCAAATTTCTTATCCAACAAAAGCCAAGCATGATTTTTTTCAATTTGAGTTCACCTAAATCTTTTTTTAAGTAAGATCATTGTGTATACAATAGCATAAAATAACATCATTATTTAGTTTTTAAATAATGATAATCAAAATGTCAAAGCGAGCGAGTAACTTCATTATACCAAGAAAAAAAAAAGAATTGGACTAACATTTTTGGGTCTTTCTATTTCGCCCTTCCTGACGTCAGTAAATTCCCTAAATACCGTTAGATTCATGATCTAACGTACAATATTATTTTGAAGTGATTGCACTTTGCACTAGGGCGATTGCACTATGCATAAGGCGATCGCACTGTTAAAAAAATTAATTAATACTATTAAATAAAATTAAAATTACCAAATTATCCTTTTAATTAAAATATTATTATATCTTAATATATTTTAATCAAATTAAAATTTATATTTTCAAAATTAATTCTTACACCCATTGCGACCGGGCCCGGCCCGGCCTGAGCCCGAGTGGCCCAACAGGCCTAGCGGGCCGGGCTAAATAGACCTGGGCCCAAAAAATACATGCCCGAAAAGAACCGGGCCTATTTAGCCCGGCCCGCTAGGCTCGTCGGGCCACTCGGGCCGGGCTGACCCAGTCGCAATGGGTGTAAGAATTAATTTTGAAAACATAAATTTTAATTTGATTAAAATATATTAAGATATAATAATATTTTAATTAAAATAACTTTTAAAAATTAGAAAAAAAATAACTTTTAAAAAATTATAAAAGGTTATTTCAGTAATTTTTATTTTCTAATTTTTAAAAGTTATTTTTTTGGCTTGGGGCGAAACTATGTCGCCTAGGGCGATGTAATATTATTTGTCAAAATTCTATTGGTTTACTGACGTCAGGAAGGGCGAAACGCCTTCCTGACCGTAGTAAAGCCCAACATTTTTTAGCCCCCTAAAAAGTATTTAAGGATATTTTGTTAATGTTTTACGAATTTAAATATGTGGAAAGTTATTTTTTTGTTAATTTTATTTACGATATAGATTTGTTTTTATATTTTTATATTTTATGTTTATAATTTTTCATTCACCGGAATTTTATATTTTTATTTATAATTTCTCATTCACTCAAGATTGGAATTGAGAGAGTAATATATCGAATCGAAATTCTTTTCAAAGAACACATTTTTCAACAATAAAAATATATTTAATTTTTTTAAACAATAGTAATGCATGTGCATAACAATAATAGTGTATAAATATAATAATATTAATTAGCATAACTATGAACTCGAATTTATATAAATTTTTATTTTTCAATAATTATATTAACTGAAAAACCAACTAATATAATTATTACAATGTGCACACTCAAGCTTAATTCTGTTTAATATCGAAATAAAATAAAACTTTTAGCGTATTTGGAGGCACCACCCTGAAACTGCAAACAGTTTGTTGAGTTTGTTTTTTCTTTTTATGACAAATTTAATCCGTTTTTATTTTTATGATATATAATAATAACATATCGATACTAATTTTTCATTAACAAGCAACCAGTAACTGCAATATATATAAAAATAACTTAATTAGAGTGGTGTTAAACAAAAGTTGTATAAAGTGTAGCATTGATTTTAAGGCGCCCCATGCTCCAAAAGCAGTGGTTATCAATATTTTTATTGCATTTTACTTTTGCCCCTCAACCACTCCATCCAAACTATAAATATATAGAATACTGTTAAATTGGGAAATGAATATAAGTGACATCAGTAAATGTTGTTGGGCATTAAAATAGTATCATATTATTAAAATATTCTCTTCTTTTTAGTTTTAATCAAGTCATAATTTTTTTGTTACCGTGATAATGAGCTAAAAAGGAGGAAATAATTTAACCATACGTCACCGTTTTAATGTCCAACACAATTTATTGGTTTTATTGCCCAACAAATGATCATTATCCGTTAAATTGGTGTGTTTTTAAAGTATTATATTTTAATAAGTAAAAAATATATATAATAGAATAAATATAAGTTGTATAATATAATATATTTTTTTTGCATAATATACCAATTTAAAAATAGTTCTTCAAATTATATTATCTTGCAATTGTCTCTAAATATATCAAAATTTGAGATTCGAATATTACCCCTTCTAAATTATATTTTTTATGTTCCAAATTTATTATCACATTCAACGACGGATGTATGCAGGGTACAGGGGGGCACTGGGCCCCCCTAAAATTTTATAAATTTATAGGGGTATTTTAGTAATTTTATATTTAAATAATAAAATATATAATATATATATATATAATATTAACAGTGAAGTACGAATAGCAATGTTTTGTCAGCATATTCTTTTCATTGGGTAGAATTTGTTGGGCCTTGAATTGAAATATAGGCTCACTTCAACTTAACATTAACCAATTCATATTAATTCCTACGAAATCATTTCATAATAGAAACTGGTTCCTCTACTTTTTTTACTTGCGTCGATCACGCCAAGTCGCTGCCAACTCAACACGAGAACACACGTCTCAAAAGGTAAGTTTTGTTAAATTTTATTCACTTTTCATTTTAATTTGATTCACTATAATTCAATTTTATTATAATTTTTATGATCTTATTGTGTTAAGATTTATTCAAATCTAGGGTTTATAAAATAATAAATATTTTGGGTATTTTGAGGTGAATTCTTTATATTTGCTAATTACTAAAATATTTTCTTAGATAATAGAGCGTTATTACAAAAAAATTCCGAATGTTGTAGAAGAGATATCATGTTCACCCGAGAATGTGTCTACTCATAATTCTCATGCTCAAGAAACTTCAAGTGATAATGAAATTGTGATTGATTCAGAAAACCTTCCTAGCGACCCTGGACTTCGACCTAAGATAATAAGTTATCCCCCGAACTTAATTGACCAAGTTCGTCGAGCTTATTTATTAAAAGGTCCATGTCAACCACGTAATCATATATTTCCTCAAAGGGTAGATGGGAGTCGTAAACGTAAGTTCATTGCATCTTGGTTTGATGAATTTAAGGATTGGTTGGAGTATAGCATTAAAAAAGATGCTGCCTTTTGTTTGTATTGTTATCTTTTTTCGACGGGGATGAGTGAAAAGGGGCATGATGCTTTTATAACGGGAGGATTTAATGCTTGGAGAAAGAAAGAAAGACTAAAGAATCATGTTGGAGATCATAATAGTGATCATAATAAGTGTAGATTGGCTTGTCAAGATTTGATGAATCGAGCTCAACATATTGAAGTGTCTTTTTCAAAAATTTCGGAGCAGTCAAAGATTGATTACCGATGTAGATTAAATGCATCTGTAATTTGTGTGCGCTACGCAAGGATTAGCTTTTCGAGGTAATGATGAGTCGGAGAAATCATTAAATCAAGGAAATTTTATTGAACTTCTCAAAGTTATTGCTTCATGCAATGAAGAAATCAACAATGTTGTTTTGAAAAATGCTCCTGAAAATCTCAAACTTACATCACCTGAGATTCAAAAGGATATTATAAATGCAGCTGCAATTGAGACTACTGATGCTATCATTAAGGATATTGGGGATGCTTTTTTCTCCATATTGGTTGATGAGTGCCGAGATATTTCAGTCAAAGAGCAAATGGGAGTTGTTATACGTTATGTGAACAAGAGTGGGTGTGTTATTGAACGTTTTCTTGGTCTAGTACATGTGACTGACACAGCTGCAACATCACTTGAGAAAGGCATTGATTCTTTGTTCTCTACTTATGGCTTGAGTACATTTAGTTTGAGAGGTCAAGGGTATGATGGAGCAAGTAATATGAGAGGTGAATTCAACGGACTCAAAAGTTTGATATTGAGAAAGAATTCTAGTGCTTATTATATACATTGTTTTGCTCATCAACTCCAACTCACACTTGTTGCGGTTGCTAAAAATAATACAATCATTGCTTCTTTTTTTAATACGATAACACGCTTATGTAATGTTGTTGGAGGTTCTTGCAAGCGTCGAGAAGTGCTTCGTGAGATGCAAAAGGAGAAAGTTATGGAAGGAATTGCCAATGATGAAATTACAACTGGAAAAGGAAAGAATCAGGAAATGACATTGAAGCGGCCTGGAGATACTCGTTGGAGTTCTCATTATGGTACCCTCACTAATTTGATGCATTTATACTCTTCTGTTGTTGATGTTCTTGAGTATGTTGGAGAGCGTGGTCTTTATGATGCACAAAGAGCTGAAGCAATTGATTTGCTAGATATTGTTAATCGGTTTGAGTTTGTGTTTATATTACATCTTATGAGAAAAATATTAGGGATCACTCATGATTTGTCACAGTGTCTACAAAGAAATGATCAAGATATTGTTAATGCAATGAATCTTGTGAAAGTATCAAAAACTCGTTTGCAAACAGTGAGAGCAGAAGGTTGGGATACTTTGTTAATTGAGGTTTCTAACTTTTCTAGCAAACATCAAATAAATGTGATAAACATGGAAGATGTATATACAGCCCGTGGGAGATCAAGGCGTAGAGTTGAAAGAGTCACTAATCTTCACCATTACCGTGTTGAGTTATTTTGTTCTGTGATTGACTTGCAAGCTAAAGAGTTAGATGATCGTTTTGATGAAGTGAATACTGAATTGCTATTGTGTATGGCTTGTCTTGATCCGAGAGATTCATTTTCAGCCTTTGATAAAGAGAAGATACTTCGTCTTGCAAGATTTTATCCATCGGATTTTTCTGAAGTTGCTCTATTTGACCTTGATTGTCAACTAGAGAATTTTATTGTCGACATGCGTTTGGATGAAAAATTTTCTGCAGTTGTTGGAATAGGAGATCTTGCTCAAAAGATGGTTGCTACAAGAAAGCATATTATTTTTCCATTGGTTTATTTACTTGTTAAGTTATCATTGATCTTACCAGTTGCTACAGCTACAGTGGAAAGGGCATTTTCAGCAATGAAATTTATTAAGAGTTCACTACGTAATCGCATGGGAGACAAATTCCTGAATGATTGTTTGGTTGTATTCATTGAAAAAGAAGTTTTTCAAGGAGTTAGTAATGAAGATATCATGCAACGCTTTCAAAATATGAAGAGTCGAAGAGGAATGTTATAATTCAGTGGTATGAAGTTTTTTTTGCTTTTGAATATTGATGTAATTACGTTTAACATTTTGATTATATAATATATATATTGGTTTATGTATTTATTTTTAAAAAATATATCTAAATTTTTTATTACTAATAATTGGGCCCCCATAATTGAAATTCTAGATCCGTCACTGATCACATTTGACTTTTAAAATTTTTTAATATAAGTATTTATAGTATTTAAATAAATAAAATATTTTTGTGTGAAAAATATTAATTAATTTAAGTGAATGAAATTATAGAAATATGCTTTTATGTATTATTACTGGAACTATATGTAATTTAAAAACATATGTATAGAGCTAAATAGTAACATGTCATAATAAAATAAAGATAGAGGGAGTGTATTTTTTAAATTATGGAGCTAAATTTTGTAATCTATGTGCATTTTTACCCGGACTTATAATAATATACTCCCATATCTATGAATCTTGTTTTCTTTTATTACTGAGAATATGATTTAATTAATATTATCATTTTATTTAAAAGTAAATAAAGTACTCCCTCTGTCCTACAGGAATTTGCACATTTTTCTTATTGGGACGTCCCACACAAATTTGCACAATACCAAAAAAGGAAACATTGATTTACTTGCACACTTACAAACCTTTACACATATTTACCCATATGCCACTATTTTATATATAAAATCATTTTCCTTAAAAAATGTGTCGTCCCGTAGGGTGCAAATTCCTACGGGACAGAGGGAGTAAGATATATTAAAAATATTGTGAAATTTATTTATTTGATTGTGAATATTATTTATTTTTAAAAAAAGAATAAAAATAAGTCTGATGGACTGCACCAAAAGTGGAAATAGATTTAAATTTTAATGGATCAAGGAAATACATTTTTTTTTCATCATTCACAATAGTTCCACCTTACAATGTTGCAAAAAATATGTAGGAATATAGTGCACGATGGCTGAAAATAATAATAAAATAAAAGGAGAATCGAGGCTCGTGAGAAACACTATTTCCTTAAAACAAAATATGTCCTTCACTCTCTAGGTGCTTAGTGAATTTAATGGGACATTTGTTTCTCATGATACAACGATAAAAAGCAACGATATAACACGATATCTTGCTTAAAACGAACCGAGATATTGTTCGTAAATCACAGGAGTAAAAACGAAAAATAGCGGAAATTGGACAAAGGTAAGTGGCAGGTTGCCGGAAAGTATCTGAATATTTTTTCACTCAAATATTGTATATTTTGTTTTTCTTGTGTTTCTTGCAACACAAAAGAATACTATTTATAGTACTCAAAAAATGATTGTTGGAGTGTGGCCATAAAGACCCACAAATGGTCTTGACCGAAACCGGAAAAATATCTGAATTAATTGCATTAAAACAGGTTTTTTAAGTTTCAAAACGTGTTGTAACTGTAGAGATTTTAAAATCTCAGCAGGCCTGAAAAAACGCCTCTCAGGAAGACCCTGACTTAGGTTAGGTCAGGCTGAACCGGACTCAGGTCAGCTCAGAACAAGAGTCAGGTCAGCATGATGCGGACTCAGGTCAGGCAGCCACCAAATCGTTGCGACATTCATGTCCGCAGGATGCTCCCGCACACAAGTTCGAGGTTTTTAGGCCAAATTCGGCCATGATTTGCACCCCTTACGCGCACGCGTAGAGTGTGGAGGAGCATAACCTCATTACTTTCTTGCAAGCTAATGATGAGTTTCTCCTTATAAACTCACTTTCTCAGTAACAATTTTTCAATGCGAGACAAGGCTCTAAGTCTTTCCCTTCATTTTTTATTTCCCTTCTTTCTCATCCTCAACAACAATTTTCTAATGTGGGACAAGACTTTAAGTATTTCCCTTCATTTCTCATTTGTTACAATAAACTTAAAAATTCAATTTCTCATTTACCCAATATCGGAATTGGGCGAGTAATATATCGAATCGAAGCTCTAATCGAGGATCACAAATTCCAACAAAATATTATTACAATGTTGCAAAAATATTATTTAAAGCGTCATATGTTTAGATTTGTGATTTGTGAGAGCTGTTGTGAGAAAATTTATATAAATAAATAGTTTCGAATTTTGAACAAATTTTTTAAGGCGTGCAGAAAAGAAAAAGAGAAGATATTATTGTTCATCTTTGTTCCTTTTTCGCAAATATTATGAGATTTTTTACTTTAAACTATTAACCTATTTCACTTTTTCTATTTAATTATTAAACATAAAATAATTATCAAATCCATCATTATTATGCATAGATTTTATGATCATGATCAATAAAATTAAATTTGAACAATACAAAAAAAAAAAAATTTGTGATTGCGTAGTTTTTTTTGTATTTGTTTTCTTTTGAAGGATTGCGTAATTCTTGTTGGCAAAATGACGCGCCTTCTTAGATTTTTTTCTTTATTTCCCCATAAAGTGGGAAGCTTAAAAGCAAAAAGGAATAATTTGATCATATTAAGATTCGACTTTACCATAAATCAGGCATGGATTGAATTTTTTTTTTTCGGAATATATATATATATATATATATATATATATATATATATACTAGTACGTAAGTCCGCGTATTACGTGGTTAATTAAAAAATATATTTTTAATATTGATTAATTATATTATATGAATTAATAAATCTTAATTTTTTTAATTTAACATATATGTGTATTAATATTTTATATATATTTGGGAAAAATACAATATGATTCAATAAATTGACAAAAATTACATATTGGTCTCATGCAAAAAAAAATAAAAAATACTACCATGCAAATATTTTGAACCAATTTGTAAATTTAGTGATTTTTTTTTAATCAATATGTAATGACCCTATATATATATTTTTTTATATGGATATATAAATTTATAATGTATCTGACATATGTATATATATACATATATTTGTAGATAGATTTATTTGATAATATAAATCTATTCTTATATAATATGAGGCTATCTTATTCACACAATATTTTTAATATGTGAATATGCTAAATCCATCTACGTATGTAATTTTTAATTATAAAATTTTGTTAAAATCAAGAACATATCAAAATATATTATTAAAAAATTAAGAATATAATATTTTATAATTTTTTTATTATGTAGGCATATTAAAAGAAAATCAAGAATATATTAATAAATATATTATTAAAATAATTAAGAACATAATACTTCATCCATCCACAATAAATAGACTACATTTTTTGCACGTGGTTTAATGCAAGATGTCGGAGGGTATTATGGGGTATATATGAAAATATTATATGCATACTTTTCAATGTTTTCATACACAAATTTTAAATTCGTGAACGGACCTCACAATACCCCATAATATCCTCCGACATATTACATTAAACCACGTGCAAAAAAAATAGTCTAATTTTCATGGACGGAGGGAGTGCTTGATAAGATTTATTTTGTTACTATTTATTGAATTTACATATACGTGTATTAATAATTTATATAAATGTGTGTGTGATTTCTTAAATCTAACATATACGTGTATCAATGATTTACACATTCATAACTCATACACAATATTGTGGTTAATAAATTAACTCTATAACATCTTTTTTTCTAGAATTGTAAATAACTTACGGTATGTATGACACAGACACAATAATTTTAATACGAACTTGTAATTAAAATTGAACATAAAGAATTAATAAAAAATATCAGAATATTAAGAACATGAAAAAATATTTAAAAGACAAATAAAACAATTCAAACATCAAAACTTTAAATTAAATAGATTTGCAACTGTAGCAATTAAACATTATCTCCAAAAAAAAGTCATGAAAATTGTGTAGCAATAGAAAAGAAAACAATTCAAACATCAAAATTTTAATCAAATAAATTTGCAATTGTAGTAATTAATCATTATCTCCAAAGAAAACCACAAAAATTGTATAGCAGTAGAAAAAATATATTTCACCAAATTTTAGATGTAAAATATGAACCTGCAAAAAAATCGAAAATAAAAGGATAAATAAATAATCTGAATATCAAAATACGATAAATAAGAACATTAGAAGAGAAATAAGAAGAAGCAGGAGATGCACGAAGAATAATGTTAAAAGATTAGAATAATAATATTTATATAGTTGATTTATAGAAGTATAGAAATTAAGATGAACGGTTAAGATAAAAAATTAGATATAAAATTTGATATTATGAATATATTTATAAGATTTACTATATGATATACATATTTATAAAATATCAAAACGTATGGTTAAGATTAAAATATTTAAAATATAAGATCGATATTAATTCGTTATGTCATAGTTAATGAGAATAGAAGCATTTCAAAATCGAGCATTCTAGTTGATTTCATAACTTCATCTTTATATAACATAAAAATAGAGAAAATGACACTTTTGATCCCATCAACCACGGGGGTCCACGATTTTGATCCCATAATTTACACATTTAGTCCCAAAATTGTAAATTTTGAGCACATTTAGTCCCAAAATTCATCATTTTCACACATTTAGTCCAAACTCCGTTAAAACTTAACGGAATATGCCACGTGCCTCTTACGTGGACCGTTAGTCATTTTTTTCCCTTTTCGAGAAAATGACACTTTTGGTCCCATAACTTACACATTTAGTCCCAAATTCCAAATTTTGAACACATTTAGTCCCTCGATATCTTTAGATATTTTAACGATATTTAGTCTTATTTATGGAAAAATAAGCGATATTGATATTACACACCGATATTTATCGATTTTTTTTTAATGAGTATTATGAAAATATCATTTCTACCCAATATCGATATATATCTGTGGCTACGAAAAATGGATATATCGGGGAAATATCGGAATATTTTCATCCTTGTAGCTTTATATAGGAATTTTGGCATCTTCCCTCCAAAAATCAGGTGTACAAGTCATTTTAGCACTTTGGGAGCCAAATATTTTTATTTTTTTGGGACTAAAAGTGCTAACGGTTGACTAAACAGTTGACTGACGTTGGGACTAAATGTGTTCAAAATTTGCAATTTGGGACTAAATGTGTAAATTATGGGACTAAAATCGTGAACCCCAGTGATTGATGGGATCAAAAGTGTAATTTTCTCCATAAAAATATATATTACTTATGACAAAAACTTATATTAAAATTCTACAGTAGAAATTTTCAAAAAAAGAACTAAAGAAATATTTAATTCACGCGCTACCGCTTCCTCCCACGACACGCTCACGCATACACCACATATTCCTTGCATGTTAGTTCCCAATCCCCCTCTCAACCCCTTGCCGCCGCCAAACACACAAAGGCTCAGGCCAAAATTAGTTGAAATTTGATTATTAATACTTCATTTTTTAATTATTATAAGTTTAAAAATAAATAAATTAATATTATATAATTAATTTAAAATCTTATTCTTAATTTATGTTAGTATAGTAACACACATTTACTCATACAATAACATACATTTGTCCATATAGTACACAAACTGGAGAACAAATGTATGTTACTATTAGAATAAATATGTGTTACTATCTTATAAAATATTGTTATTTTACATATATTTATTTGTTTTATAGAATAAATAATTTACACATAATGCAAGAGCAAAATGTGTGTTACTTTAAGAATAAATATTGATTATTCACAAATAATTTATTTATTTTTATAGAAATAATTATTTTTTCAATATAATAACATATGTATTACATGAAACAATATATCTAGATTTAAAAGGATGATGAATAAATAAAGAAACTCATATTTATTATCATAAAAATATATTTTGCTCATATAGTAACACACATTTGCACATATAGTAACACAAATTGGAAGACAAATGTGTGTTACTATTAAAGCAAATATGTGTTACTATCTTATAAAATATTGTTATTTTACATATATTTATTTATTTTTATAGAATAAATAATTTCCACATAATGCAAAAACAAAATATGTGTTATTATAAGAACAAATACTGACTATTCACAAATATTTATTTAATTTTATAGAAATAATTTTTTTTATATAATAATATATTTATTACATGAAACAATATACCTAGATTTAAAGAGATGACGAATAAATTAAGAAACACATATTTATTCTCATAAACATATATTTTGCCCATATAGTAATACACATTTGTCCATCTAGTATCACAAATAGAGAGATAAATGTGTGTTACTATCTTATAAAATGTTGTTATTGTACACATATTCATTTGTTTTTATAAAATAAATAATTTTTCACATAATGTAAGAGCAAAATGTGTGTTACTATAAGAACAAATATTAACTATTCACAAATATTTATTTATTTTCATAGAAGTGATTTTTTTCTTCATATAATAACATATGTATTGCATTAACCAATATACCTAGATTTAAATGGATAATGAATAAATTAAAAGGTATATATTTATTCTTATAAAAATATATTTTGTCATTATAGTAGCACACATTTGTCCATATGGTAACACAAATTGGGAGACAAATATATATTACTATAAGAGCAAATATGTGTTACTATAGAATTAAATGTGTGGTACTATATATATAAATATTTATTTGTAATATAATATTAAATATATATTTTAATCTACACAATAATTTAAAAAATAAACTTAAAAAATAAGAATGTTTGCAGAAAATTGGAGCTGGGGGAAGGTATATGAGATGTTTGGCTTGTGGCGTGAGGTGGGTGGGAGGGGGAGGGCGCCTTTGTGTGAGGGAATTGGCTTGTGGCGTGAGTTTCGTTGGGAGGAAATTACAATGCATGTTGTTAGGCAAGAGTTTGGGAGAGATAGTGCGCGTGGAGCTTTTTTTTCTTTTTTCTATATTTAGAAATTTCTACGATAGAAATTCCGTAGAAATATTCATCTATATTATTTTATAATTAAAGAATAAATAAATCAGTATTGAATTAAATAACTAATTTAATTAAATAAACCAAACTTTATGAAATTGAATTGTAGTATTTAAATGGATAAAATATTTTTCGTTAAAAAATGTTAATCATTTTAAGTGAATAATATTATATGAATATAATTTTGTGCTTAATTATTAGTGAAAGTAGGTGAAATTTAGAGATATATATAAAAAGTTAATAGTGACATGAAAAAATAAAATTAGAACAGAGAGAGTAATAATCAAATTAATGGAAATAAAAGTTTCAAAAAATAATAATTTTGAAGGACAAAATTGTATAATTATAAAATTAAGAGGGGCAAAATTGTCCAAAAATATTTTTTATTGCATTCTCATTTTTATAATAGTATAAATATAAATATAAATCACTAATCCTCCGTCCAATATTGGAGGGTAAATTAGAAAATATATAAAAAAAACACCGTATAATACGTTCCAACATACTATAACTTAGAAAAAAATATTGATAATATTATTTATTTTATTCATAGGCAGTAGCTATTTAATAAACAGGTGCCTACTATATACCCTTCAATATTATAAGATATACCCATTTTATTATTTTTTTATTAAAAAATATTTTAATATATTTCTTTCAACACATCAACTCCACTTTCTTTTTTTTCTCCTATTTCTCAACCGCACAACAATTTTCCTAAATTATGCGGATCAACCTCTAAGTCCCTGCAATAATTTTATAGTCCATATGAAATGTATTTTTTTCATTTTTTAATGTCGAATAATTAATTGATGAAAGGTGGCAGCGGCAAATAAAGAAAAAATATGTATTTAACAATTATTTTTTATGGATGTATTAAAAGTAATGTATATTTAATTTAAATTTTATTTTATAAAAATAGGTAAAATAAATATTTGATACATTAATTAATTTTTTTTATAAAAATAAATTAAAATAGATATTTGATAATGCATGTAGCTGTATCTCATAATATTGAAGGGATATATAGTCGGACCCTTATAAATATTAAATATTAAGTGCAAAATAAGTGTGTGGTAATATTGATTTACGTAAGAGTCTAAGACCAACTTTAATTACAGAATCTGGTATAAAAAATCAATATTAAATGACAAAAATTTATATAGAAATTTTTAAAAATAGACTAAAATATATAATAAACTCACGCGCTACCACTCCCCACCACGTGAACGCGCGCCCACGCTAACGTATTCGCAAATGTTAATTCATTCTACCTCCCTCACTTCCAAACCCCCCCCCCCCGCCAAACACACTCACTAAGGCCCAGTCCAATAAAGTATTTTGCATCATGCAAACTAGTTAGAAAATTTAGATTTATTATTATTTTTAAATTATTGTAAATTTATAAATAAATTAAATAATATTGTATAATAAATTTAAAAATTTACTCTCAATTTATGTTAATATAGTAACACACATTTACTCATATAGTAATATACATTTGTCCATATAGTAACACAAACTGGAGAGCAAATATATGTTACTATTACAGCAAATGTGTGTTACTATCTTATAAAATATTATTATTTTACATATATTCACTTGTTTTTATAGAATAAATAATTTTTCACATAATGTAAGAACAAAATGTGTGTTACTTTAAGAATAAATATTGATTATTCACAAATATTTTATTTATTTTTATAGAAATATTATGTTTTCAATACAATAACATATGTATTACATGAAATAATATATCTAAATTTAAAAGGATGATGAATAAATTAAGTAACACATATTTATTATCATAAAAATATATTTTGCTCATATAGTAACACACATTTGCCCATATAGTAACACAAATTGGGAGACAAATGTGTGTTACTATTATAGCAAATATGTGTTACTATCTAATAAAATATTGTTATTTTAAATATATTTATTTATTTTTATAGAATAAATAATTTTTCACATAATGCAAGACCAAAATGTGTGTTACTATAAGAACAAATATTAATTATTCTAAAATATTTATTTATTTTTATAGAAATAATTATATTTTTTAAAGGGATGACGAATAAATTAAGAAACACATATTTATTATCATAAAAATGTATTTTGCCCATATAGTAATACACATTTGCCCATATAGTAACACAAATAGAGAGATAAATGTGTGTTACTATTAGAGCAAATGTATGTTACTATCTTATAAAATGTTGTTATTGTACACATATTCATTTGTTTTTATAGAATAAATAAATTTTCACATAATGCAAGAGGAAAATGTGTGTTACTATAAGAATAAATATTGACTATTCACAAATATTTATTTATTTTTATAGAAATAATTATTTTTTCATATAATAACTTATTTATTATATGAAACAATATACCAAGATTTAAATGGATGATGAATAAATCAAAAAACATACATTTATTCTCATATAAATATATTTTGTCCTTATAATAACACATATGTGCTCATATGGTAACACAAATTGGAAGACAAATATATATTACTATAAGAGTAAATGTGTGTTACTGTAAAATTAAATGTATGTTACTATATATATAAATACTTATTTATAATATAATATTAAATGTATATTTTAATTTACACAATAATTAAAAATAATTAAAATAAACTTAAATAAAAAGTAAATAAAACTGCAAAAGAAAATTAAAATTAATTTGAGTGGGTTTGGGGATTGGGGACGGGTATATGAGTGTTGTGTGAGTTTGAGTTTGTTGGGTTTTTTTGTGGGGTGGGGGGTTGGGGGTGAGGGTCAGGGAATGAAGTATGTACGGCGTGTGAATTTGGTGTGACTGGGGAGAGGTAGTGCGCGTGGGCATCCTCTATTTTCTTTTCTATATTTAATAATTTTTACGGTAGAAATTTCTATCTAAGTGTTGCTCTTATGATTTATTTTAGAGAATTGCATGGTCAACAAATAATCTTGCTTTTTTCATAAATATGATGTTTTTTTATTAATATTAGAAAGACAAAATATTTGGTGATATGAATTGATATTCATATATTCTTCTTAAAATGATAGATTTTGATATTCATATATTCTAATTGTTGTTTCTATATTATTTGGTTTTTTTTTCTATTGTGATTATTTTTTATTGTACGCGCAGATTGAATCTACCAATCAATGCCGCTACTTTAGTTTCACATTGGAGGTTAATGTTTTTTTTTTTGGAAAATTACAAAATAATTCACAAAATTAATAAAAATTACAAATTGGTTCTGTGAAGAAAAAAAATATACTTATATGCAGAAAAAATTTACACTTCTGTGCAAATATTGTGAATCAATTTATAAATATAGCCACTTTTTTGAATTAATACGTAAGTCACCAATATTTTTATGTACTTTATTATTTATTTATATAATTGACCTCTTCTCTTACATGCTTTTTTTTTAAGTAGATTTTTAATTTAAGGTTTAATTATTAAAAATTAATAGAATGG
>JAPKLY010000358.1:1170-45960 GCA_026898435.1 Prunella vulgaris | reverse complement strand
TTTAATTATTAAAAATTAATAGAATGGAGATAGTATAATTTAAAATAAAAAAATTAATGAATGGAAATATGTTGCACACTTACAATATTAATTTTTTTAACCTATAATTAAATTAATCAAACTAATGAATATTATTTAATATTTAATAACGCAAATTTTGTAATCCCACGTATAAGTTATAACATTAACACTGGATTATGTGCTAGTTTTGAAATAATTGACGGCCATTGACATAATTTTCCTTTGGTATAAGATTTGTATTGGACCTGCAGCCCACAAAAGAGTAAAAGCAAAAGCCCACTAATTAAATCTAGCCCATATTTTACCAACGTGTGGCAATCCCCATTTATTTTCTATTCCCTCAATCCCAGATCTGGAGTTTCTATCCCTTGTAGATGTAGTTGAATCCCCATCTCTTACCCTATTAATATAGAATACTCAATTTAGGCCATAAGAGTGCCAACAACGCACGACACATTTTACTAAGCAAATTTAGGGATGTCAATGTACAGATTGAGCGGGTAGTTGAATACCCAGATCTGGTTCGTTCTCAAATATATTGTCACTGACTTGTCCAGTACCTGCACGAGTTCTGGAATATTGCCCCGTGACCCGTCCCATGCGTGGTAGGGCGAGCCCCCCCGTTTATATATTTTTTTAATAATTTTTTTGTGTTATTATTTTAAATATATAACTCTATTATGTAAGTATCACCATCAAATGTCAAAATAGAAAATTTAATACAGAAATGAACAACATCTAATAAATTTTATATAAAGTTTATTAGATACAAATATATTTGGATATGAATACAAATAATTTATGCATATTTGAAATGAAAATAAGAAAATTATAAATATGATTTCAATCACTTTTTGAAAAATGAAAAGTTAAAGATTTTGAAGAGTCATTATCTTATGAAAATAAGAATACATTTTAGAATATATGATATTAATACTAATTATTATATATATATACACACTATGCGGGGAAGGTACCCGCTAACATGAAACCCAGTCCCGATATGTTTTTAAACGGGGCGAGCATGACTTGACCCGTTCTCAATTCAGAGCGTGCCTGACCTGACCTGACTTGACCCAAAGTTCTCGAGGCGGGACAATATTGCCATCCGTAAGCAAATTTTTTGGCCTAGGAGATTGTTAGAAGAGGAAGAGTCGCACCGTCACTGGTGGAGAAGATCTGACACATTTGCTAGAAACAAGGCAGAATGTGTGGTACTATTAATTTCTTTTAGGCTCCGTTCGGATGGTTGAATTTGAAGTCCATGAATTTCACACATAAATAACCACGCACTCCAAGTAAATTAAATGAATTTACAAATGCTTAAATTGGAGTTATGTTTAAAGTGTATGAATTCTAAATTCTCGTTAAAATCATGTCATTTAAAATTCATCTTCTGTACCATTTCCATCTCTCTTTTACTTTTCTCTTCTCTCCCATTTTTTGTCATTTGATATTTGAAATATATGTCTTCTTGCATATATATTTTTTTAAATCCTATCCATTTATCCAAATGGAGTTTTGTTTTTAAAGAAATAACGCTTGTAATTTTAAGAAGAGAAAAGTGGTAATATGATCTTCGAAATGTTCTGCAGTTGGTGTTGTGGATTGTTTTGGAATCATTTTGGTAGAGTGTTTGGTTATATTTGAATATCTTAACCAAACAAGTGTAGTGAATTTAGGCTTTTGATTTAAAATTCATAGCTCAAATCCATCTATTCAAACATAATCTAAATATCAAATACGTAAATTCACTCTACTTGTTTGGATAAGATATTCAATTGAATGAATTTCAAATTAGAGATATTAAACGGACTGACTATAATTTATTAGGAAAAGTCCTATAGGCTCCAGGGACTTAGTAGGTCGTTTTTAGCGGACCACTGATAGTCGGGACCTAACTCTAATCATAGCGGTCTGACGGGCTAAACGGGTCACTAACGGGCTCGAGATAAAAATAAATAAATATAAAATACAAACTCATAATTATAACGCGACACAATTTAAATATTGTATATAAATTTATGAAAATTACATCAGAAGATAATTCACAAATTTGGGAGGACGGCAAACTCTAACAATGGAGGCATGAAATATAGGTTTTGAAAGGATTTCTAATTTCTAAATTCTATTTCTAATGTTCTATAAGTTTCTTAATTCTTAAGTTAGTTAATAATTAAATAATAATTGGTGGAACAGTGAGAGTTAATAATTGATAAGTGTTTGATAAGTTTGTTAGATTACTAAATACATTACTCTTTTCCAATTTAATATAATTAATTTAACAAATGAAAAATATGCGGGTTAATGGGTTAAACCGACGGGCTAGCCCATTTAGCCCGCTGGTTAACCGATCGAACAAAGAAAAGTCCAATTTTAAATAAACCATTATATGCTCGAATATAATCCTGAAAATTTTATTGTTAAATGAACCGGCCTGCTAGACCGCATCCTATTTCAAATACTTAGTCATGATGTAAGTTCAAAATAAAGAAATTTTAAATACTTAATGAAATCACATTTGTAAATTTTTTAAAATTTTATATTCATCCATTTTCAAATACTTATTATTTGAAACGAATCTATCCATAAGTTATTTCATTGGTAAAGTGACATTTTCATATATAACTCACTTCCTCTATCACTTCATTTCTCATAGTAGGATATGTCGCAGTCTCCAAACAGTCACCAACATGAACAAATGATTTGACTCAAAAAATTTGAGAAGCACATCAAAATACTTACAACTGTTCCTCTTCGAACAAGTAAATCATCATACAAATAAGGAGTGCATTTAAGTGGAACACGTTTTTTTTGTTTTTTTAATGTTTTTATACTACTTTAGAAAATGTAATATTACAAAATTTTTATTTTATAAAAATATCACGTGGCATATTTGAGATGATCTTCTTGAAAGATTTCCTCGAATAAAATTAAGACACCATAATTCTGAAATGTTGCATAACGAATATATAGTAGAGTTGGATATCTACAATCTGAACCTCATCCAATACAACAAAAATATGATTTATAAGAATAGATTGAGGTGATGTTTGGTATGATATATATATTTTTTTTTTTATGGAAATGAGAATGAGATTAAATATTAAATAGTTATGGTAGTTAGGCTAGAAATAAAATTGAGAATAAATGTAAAGTAGTTATAGTAATTAGTGAGAATAAAAAATGTATACAAATTTACTTTTTTATTTTAAAAAGTTAATTATTCCATTTGATTACCACTCTAGTTTTTTGTACTTTTGGTTCTACATGACATGTATTATTTTAAAATTAGTCCCGTATATTTCACTATTGGTCCTATACGATTTTTTTCTTGCACTTGTAGTCCCAAACGTTACAAAATTTATATATTTGGTCCCAAATATTGACGGCTCCATTAAATCCAAGGTTTGCAGCATTAGTCCCATAAAATTTACTCTTACTTAATTATGTTTAACCCATTAATCTGTATTTTTAGATTAAATTCCATTGATTCTTTAATTGCACAATAAGTCCTATAAGATATAAATATTGAATAAAATAAAAAAATATTAAAATAAATCAACATAATCTTCAAATAATAAAATTTAGAGGTGGCAAACGGCCCGACCTATTGGGCCAGAGCACATTCATGGGCCGTGCCATTTACTAATAGGGGCTTATATAAATATAGTTCAGTCCATCCTAAATGTCGAGTAGGCCGAGCCGGCCCATCGGGCTGGGCCAAAATTATCAACTTTTACATGTAAACGGGCTCATCGGGCCGGTCCGAAGCCCGATATTCACGGGTCGGGTCAGACCATTTTCTAATCGGGCCTATAAAAATTGAGCTCAGCCCAAATATCGGGTAGGCCGGGCCGACCCGTTGGGTCGGACTAAAATTGATAGCTCTAATAAAATTAAATCTTTAATAAATAGTTAAAAAATTCAACTAAATCTTAAAAAATAGTTAAAATTAAGAAATTAATTTTAAAAAATTTCAATTTTAATTTAAGATAAATAATAATTGAAATATAATTATTTTTTAATTATTTATTAAGTCTAGTACATTTTAAAAAAAATTGATTTTATTAAACTTTGGACTATTTTTTAAGATTTTTTTAAATTTACTATTTTTTTAAGATTTTGTAGTATATATATATATATATATTTAAGATATTTTTAAACTTAATTTTTATTTACTTGATTTATTTATTTTTTCAAATTTTTGTTAGGTTTAAATGATTTTATTTAAATACTACTTAATTTAATTATTTATTATGATTATTTTCAGATTTCTGTTTTTTTATTGATATTTAAAGTTTAATATATTCTAAAAAAAATATTATTCAAATAATTTAAACATTTATGAAATTTTTATTGTGGAATAAAAAATTCAATGAGACTAAATCTGAAAATACAAATTAATGGTTTAAATTTTTTTGTTGGAATTGGTTTTGAAAATTGAGTTTTGATGCTCTAGTTGGACCAATTTAATGGAGGGCAAAATGGTAATTTCCATGAGACTATGTGTAGTCGATGCGTTCTACTTGCGGAGTAGATTGTCACAGTATTTTTCGTTCTCAAAACCGAATTACGGTGAGTGAGAAATTAATTCCTAAAGTGAAGGTATTAATACAAGTATGGAGTTGTAGGGTGTGAGAATTAGTTACAATAAGGAATTTTTAACTATTCCACATTGGAAAAACTATGAGGAAATTCATAGTATATATATAGGAGTTTCATGATGGAATTCAAAATAGACTTGGACTTGGATCTTGGCAATTGGTCTTTGGGTGGTCTTTGGGCCTCTGGCCCACTCTCTATATCTCTTTAGAGACAAAAAAATGTGAAATGGGTCGACCAAATTGGTGACCCGGAATACCTCTGTGGATCGTCTACATCAGCGATCCGAAGAAACTCAATCCGAACGAATTTAATCTGAATCGTTGGATGCTCCACGTCATCAATCCGGATAAGTTAGTGTATCTGATTCAAATTTAAATATTTAAATTCTGGATATATTAGTTTAATACCGTGTCATTGCCACGTCATTGATCCTTGCGATCTATGATATGGACCGTCTGATTGCCTTCTGGAAGGTTCCAGAGCAGTCCAGATTCATTGAGTCGATTCTGTATTATGTGTAGTCAAAACTGCCCACTTAGATCGTGGGAATATCTCCTACGTATCTTCAGATTAATCCCAACTGAGTCCTTTTTCGCATCTATAAATAGGAGAGTCCTGCATACAAATTTTTTTTACGAAAATCAGTATCTCGAGTCCTCTCTCTCTCTCTTCTCTTTTTTAGCATATAGTCTATTCAGTTTGTACACTTCGAAAGTTCGTCTTTCCTCTGTGTTTAGTGGTGCTGCTATCATAGAGACGTAAACCGTTTTACCTTTGGGGACGAATACGTGTATCCTGTGAGCACTAGCCAGGACGTATTTCGTATTGCGGGCAAAGGTTCCACATTGACTCGGTTTAGTTTTTTGTGTCCTGTTTTCCAGTGTTTTCTAAAATATTAGTTTCTGTCCTGTGTTTTTTACATACCTCATAAAAACAACATTAAATACAATTAAGTAAGAGTAAATCTTATGGGACTATCACTGCAAACCTTGGTTTAATGGAACCGTCAATGTTTGGGACCAAATATATAAATTTTGTAACGTTTGGAACTACAAGTGCAAGTAAAAAATCGAATGAGACCAATAATGAAATGTATGAGACCAATTCTAAAATAATAGATGTCATGTGGAATCAAAATGCAAAAAGTTCTCATTCTCAATCAATTACTAGTGCCATAACTAATAATTTTTTTATCTAATTTTTTTAAAATTAGAGCGGAACCCCAATATGTAACTACAATAATATACAAATCCTGACAAAAAATTGTTATTGACTTATTATAATGATATACTATTACTATTATGGATATCTACTACTCAGATGCATATACATTATTTTGTTAATTCACATTCAACATATTCATAGATTAAAATCTTTAACTTAGTTTGGACTATAAAAATTTATTCTACTATATTCATGCCATTTCCCTCCAAAATTAAAATAAAACAATTTTTACACGCTTTGTTAACCAATTTTAATAATTCAGGAAAAAGGACCCCACTTTATACATTCTTATTTGCACTCTGAAACCCCTACATCTCAGAAAACCCCAAAAATTTCCCCTTCTCCAAGATTTCCACTGCTCCGTTTCAAACGTAACTCGATTCCGTCGTTTCTAGCATAGTTTCTGTGTTAATCTGTAATTTTGTTTGTCATTCTCTTTTTCTTCTCTCTATAATCTTCGTCTGTTCATGTGAGGGTTTTGATGGAATTTAGGGCTTTTTCTTAGAGTAAGTTCTGGTAGTTTGCAATAATGGAAGCGGTGCGCAGCGGAGTTGTTTCTCTGCCACCTATGCCGTCTTTTTCTTCGCAACATTCACGTAAGGAGTGGCACGCCGTCCCTGAGCAATCGATTAGAAACCCTGCTAGCGAGGTAAAAACTAATTGCATTGGCGTTTATTTGCTTCAATATGCGGATTAACATTGACTTTTAAATATAAAATAAAAGATGTACGGATATAGTGAAAAATTCTACTGGCATCGCTTTATTCGGATTTGATTCGTCTGATTGTTTGGGTTAGAAAATAAAATTGGGCCTTATATTTTGCATTTAAAAGTTGGAGTCTTTTCGCCTCTCTCTTTTTATTTGTATTTTTTTTGCCACGTGTACTCGCAGGAGTTGGAGCGTTCAAAACTTGGTCAATCTGATGAGAGATTAATATACGAGGTGATAATTTTGTTCCATCTCTATATGCAATTGTTTTTAAATTGTCTTTGATGTTATGCAATTATGTGAAAATAAAAATAATTTTAGTGTGTGTTATATGAAGGTGCAGCATGGAAGAGAGACGTTAGATGTTGATTTCCGCTCTGTAAGTGCTGGTGGGGTTTTGGACAATGATATTTTGCAGCAGAAACTTCACGCTATGGAAAAACAAAGGGGGGAGTTGCAGAACATGGAGATTGAGCTTCGAGCCCAAGTCATGGCAAGATCCGAAATTGTGAGGTTGCAGAAAGCATTTGATACCCAAATGAAAGAACATGTTAATGCAACTGCCAAACTTCAGGTTTCCTTTGGTTTCATTATTGTTATTTGTGAAGTTTGATGCATGCATAGGAAGATAAAGGAATATGTACTAGTACTAATCATGGTGTTCCCTTGCTAAAACATCATTTTAAGCTTTGATGCATGAGTCGTTAGATACATGAAGATGTGTTTGCTTATAGGCGTTCTTGGTAATATTTTGATAAGTTCTGATGCATTCATTTGTGCTGAGATACATGGATTTGCTGTGCTTCTGGTGCCTTCTTGCTAACCTTATGGAGGATGGTTGATTGTTTAGGGGCAACAGCTTGAAAAGGAACAAATGATAAATGAGCTGGAGAGAATGATGGACGAAAAGGAGAGAGAGTTAAATGAAATCAGATTAGACAATCAAGCGGTTAGTTTAAATACTTATTTGTTTTCTATAGAACTGAAAATTCTCTTCCACCAACGTGTGGTTATTATTTTTTCCGAGGTTTATCATTTTCCTCTATTTTAGCAGGCTTGGGCCAAAGAGGATCTTTTTAGGGAACAAACCAAAGAACTCCAGAGCTACAGGTACTTGCTCTACTGTTGAAATGTTTTGTTTTATATTTTGCTGTTTCGTTTTGTAGTTTTTGTTTTAGATGAGTTATATACAGGTTCCTCCATCATATATTTTGTGATCGGATGCATGTCTTATAATAGTTTACCTGCTTTAGGCTGTTTGTTCTATTATTTGGTCGGTTCAAGTCACATGAGCTTTCAATTTTTTGTATTTTTGTTTTGTCAGTTACTATTGCACTAAACAATACTAGGATTATTTTATTTGCCTGGCTGTCTTTCCAGTTGCCTTGAATGTGTTTGCAGATTTTGCTGTTATTATATGTATGTATGACTCACATGCTTTTTTAGGAGGGAGAGGGGCACCTCTGAAGCTGAGAGAGCTCAACATATTAAACAAATTCATGACCTTCAGGAACATATTCAAGAAAAAGAACGCCAGTTCATTGAGTTGCAGGAGCAGGTGTGCATGTGTTCATATATCATGCAGATGTAGGCTCATCTTAGTGACATTGTTTCTTCAAATTTTATGGAGCAGTTGTAGAGTCATTTTCTCCATCTGTTAAAGTCACTCTAGTCCAGGATGATATTACTGTGTTCATGTAAGCTGTGGGGGCCAGATTTTATTAACGTGCAGTTTCCTAATGATGATCTCAAAGCTTTCTTTGATCATGCCTAGTTTTGTTGAGATATCTTATTTTGCTATTTAGTTGTAGTTTGATGGTGATAAATGTGCTTTCAGGCCTTTCATTTTATCTGACGATATAAAATTATTGCGAAGTATACCTTTTAGTAGATCTGTTAGCCGTGTAATGATGGTTACCTTTTTTTGATTCAGCATAGGATTGATCAAGAAACTATCCATTTTAAGGATGAGCAAATGAGAGAGGCACAAGCTTGGATAACTCGTTCTCAAGAAATAGGTGCACTGCAGACAGCCAATAATCACACTTTACAAGCTGAACTGCGAGAGCGAACAGAACAATATAATCATCTGTGGCTTGGTTGTCAAAGACAGGTGGTTAAACTGTAGATCACTATACATATATGATCAATTTGAGACCTAAAAGTCAACAACTCTTTTTCTATTAAGGCTAATTGACATATTCTTCTATTAGTTTGGGGAAATGGAAAAGCTTCATTTGCACGTACAGCAGTTGCAACTTGAAATGGCTGATGCAAGAGAAAAGAGTGGAAATCATGCAGATGGGTCACATGTCTCCCATACTAAGTCAATTGATGCTTCTCAACTTGGACAAGGTAATGATACCCAGTTGGAGGTGAATGATAACAATTCCACGAGTGCAAGCAATACTGGCGGGGGCACATTAACACAGGTAAAATATGCTATTTTTTTATTTTATTTTTGTAAATTATGACATGATGTCAAATCTTATGTTATCTGTTGATTTTTAATTTTTGTGCCCTCTCTGAGTAATGCCTAGCTGTGTTGACTGGATTACTCCTGATGCAGAAGGAATATGTGTTCACTGTTTACATATCTGAAACCTTTATATCTTCATATAATATCTATAACATAAGCATCAACATTAGCATTATTACTACCTGTGCACCATTTCTCTTGTTGGCCTTGATTATGTGTATTTCTTTCATGAGTTTTTTTCTTTTAATAGGCTGATCATGTTCATGGCATTGCATTTACCCTTCCCTGTTTGGGATGCCGACCTACCTACCAACTACAATGCATCCATTTGCAATGCAGCAAGGTGTACTGCACCCATCACATGTCCAACAATCTCCCTTTCAGTCGTTACCTGCAGCATCATCGATACAAAACTGGCAGAGCCAGCAAGTAAATGATTGTTACATTTGTTTTTGCTTCTCACTATATACAAGTTGCAATTGATATGTTGATTAATGATGTCTTTGCTGCTTTGCGGTACTTAAGGTACAGTTGGATGGAGAACACAAGCTAAAATATGGCCACAGTACTGAGCAAACTGAAGAAAACTTGTTTAGAGCAGACTCCTGTCACAACTATGAAGCATCAGTGATTGAGCAAGTTCATCATGCAGATTATGTGGATGCTAATGTCAGACCAGTGCTAGATGCTGGTTATGTGATCCCATCACCTAATGGAGAGAGACAGGTTGGTAGCACAACCGATGGATGATTCTTGGTAACTTGTTTTGTACTACTTTTCATATCATTGCTATTCTTTTGTTTTTTCATCCAATTTTCAGGTACATAACTCTACAGATGAAAGCCATGACAATTTCCAATCAAGGCTCAACTTGCAGCAAATATCATCCCAGCTTCATGAGGTTCTTAGAGTGGATTCCTTTGAGCATTTCAATGAATCTAAGGTTTGTTGATGATTTTTCTGCGCACAGCCATGTTCTTTGCACTATCTCTTTATTATGTTTGCTTACTGAATTTTATGGTCTTCAGATTAAAAGTTGATTCTATTTATAGATTGCTGCTCATGTCAAACTTATTTTGCCACAGGAGATGAATGGGAACTTTGTAAGTGACCGTGGAGTGGACACAATTACGGCAGGGCACTCTAATTTCACTGTCAGTGCATCCTCATCTGAACCACCAAATCATGCTAGTGAAACATCAAGTACTGCATCAAGTGATGCTTCGATCAATGCCTTTGTTTCCATGGGGCAAAAAGCTAATGTTGTTGGAAATCCAAGAGCAAGTAATCTGTTGGACGAAAGGGCATTGCTGGCTGCTATTGCTCGCACAATAGGATCTGATGGCAGAATTAGGATAAATTCAACTGTGAGTTAATTTGTTCATTTTCATTAGATAAGATTAAATGCTATGGACTATCGTGATTGACCATGTATGTCATGTCTTCGGACAGCTTCCAAATAGGCTTGGAAAAATGCTTGCCCCTCTTCACTGGCATGATTACAAAACAAAATATGGGAAGATTGATGATTTTGTGGCCAGTCATCCTGATGTACGCTCTCTTGTTTCTTTTACATTTTGACCTTTTAATTGATGTTTGATTATTTTAGGATGAGTTTTGTCTTTCTGTAGTTATTTTTGATCGAGGGGGACTACATTCAGCTGCGAGAAGGTGCACAAAGAATCATTGCAGCTAAAGCAGCCGCTGCAGCAGCAGCTGCAGCACCATCTTCATTCTCATCAATGATGCCTTCTGTAGCGCTAACTCCCATGGCACAGTCTCAGCAATTGAAAAAGGTTTCCTATCTTAAATCCTCTTCTGTAATTGCTCTATAGGCCAGTTTTAATTGCTGATCATCTTCTCAGTTGTCAGCAATGCAGAGTAGGAACTTGAATGATGATACATATGTTGCTGGAGGAGTCTCAAATGTTAAGATTTTGAGCAAATCAAAAGGTGGAGCCACAATGCCGACAGGTGGAAATGGAGCAATCACTAACAGACGTGACTATTCTCAGAATAAGGCCATCTCTAATGAGAGGCCTGGTATGGGTTTAGTTGGCAGAAGTCAGAGCAGGTCTTAACTTGATACTAGTTCATTTCAAATTTTCAATATTTTCCTTCTTACAAATGGAACCTACTTCATTTCAGGACAACCGGTGCTGCATCAAGTCCTAGAAGATAGTAAGTCTATTTTAATTTGGAATTTGGCTGCTCCATAATTTAGCAATTTTATGGTGAAGTTTTTTGAGATTTGTAGTATGTTGGTTCTCTTTTTGCATTTCGGTCACTAATTAGTTCAAATTAGATGGTGAAAAGCTTATGCCTATTTGCCTATTACAAAGAGGGTGTGGGTGGCCTAATAGATGATTTTTTTTTTTAAAAGAAATGTGCTTATGATGGCTTTGACATATGTATAGGAGACGTGTAAATGATTTATTATGCTGTGTAGAAAGTAGAGATTCATTTAGCTTGAATTCATGAGAGAAATGTGATTTACATAAAAGACTGAGAAACTACTTAATGAGAACATGTGTCTTGAATGATCACGAGAGCGAGATATGATCCACATAGCTGACCCCATATAGTTGTGAGTAAATAGCAAAGTTAGTCCATATCTATTGGGTGTTGGCAACTGTAGTCCGACACTAACTAATGTGCAATTCTAGTCCTATATCGACAGTTTTTCATTTTAAGATGATAGTTATTTTGTGTTCTTTTAAAATTGAAATTAATGTGTTGAGGTGAAATTATTCCGCATAAGCAACAGACTCATTAGTCTGGTTGTTAAATGAAATTCCGGCAGCTCAAGTGAGCGGCACGTACAAAATCAAAATCTTTCATCTTTTTAATATAGGGCGAATGTTGTCATTTCAAAAGTTATCTTACTTACACCCAATACGTAGGGGACCAACTTTACTTCATAGTTGGATATTGCTTAGGTTTACTTGCTGGCAATCTGGGCTTTGGTTTTCAGGTGCCCACAGAATACTTTTCTAGAACTCTTTTTTTCCTCCCTTGCCTTTAGAATAGTTTTTCCTATTGGGGATAATAGTAAATACTTTCATGGCCCTCAAAACTTGTGGTCCACTGAATTGTTAAGCAAAGTTTCACAGATCGTCCGTAAACTTAATGGTGTGATGATGTTATAACACTCTCATGATACCTCCTTATCAGTGATATTAATCGTATTGCTCTATCATAAGTTTAAATATTATTTACACAAGTGATATTTTCCTCTTGGTTGCATGATGTTATTTATGGTTGGCCCCATGCACACGTCATGGGGAACACATAAAGGTTTTAACACGTCTAGCATTTAGATTGGACAAAGTCTTGAATGCACCAGGTACACTGGACAACATAAGTGCATTTTTTAATAATAATATTGGGTGTTTCCATAGAAGTTTTTATGTGCAAGTGATATACCCATTTTGATTGTATCGAATGTTTTACTTCAATTATTTTTAAGTGTATTGGATGTGATAAGCCATGTGATGACTAATTATATGTGCAGGAGCAAATGCGGAGGAGCTGGAGTTTGTAAAGTTTCAAAAGACTTGAAATCTTCATTTATATTCACGCTCGATACAAATCTGAATATTTGCAGATTTGATAATACCATACTCTTAAACTGAGAAATGCCTTTCTACTTTATCTTTGCATATTTGCTGAGTCACCATAATATTGCGTTCAAAAGGCCATCTCTGATCGAGAAGTCATGTTTTATGATATACTTCAAAAAAAAATATTCACTTTATTCATAAACGGACCTTATAATACGTCAAAATATTTTTTGACATATTGCATTAAATCACGTGCAAAAAATAATGCATATATTTGTTGGATATGGTGAATATATTAATATAGAACTGAAAAAATAATAAGAATAGTATAGAACATATTGAAAATAATAATACAGAAGTGAATAGTAGTTTCTTAAAAAGTTAAAAAAACAAAAGAGAAATATATAGTGGGACGGACGAAAATGGTATAATGAGCAATTTATAGTGGGATGGGGGGAGTAAAATTTATTTTTTATTTTATTATTATCTGTGTATAATTAATTTTATAATTTGATATTTATATTTAAATATTTAAAAATTAAATCAATAAAAGTATATATTTAATAAGAAAATTTTAATAACAATAAATCAATGATATAAATCACAAGTTCAATAACATAATTATTTATTATTTAATATTTAATTTTTAAATCATATTATATAATAAATACATTTAATATTAATATCTAATATTAATATATATGACACTTACTTATAAAATATATAATACATCACATAATACAAATATATATATTATACAAATAAAATAATTAAAAAAAAGAGAAAAAAAAAAGAAAGAAAAGAGTTTGTCTTAGGAACAGTGAGGACATAATACAAATATATATATTATATAAATAAAATAATTAAAAAAAAGAAAAAAGAAAGAAAGAAAAGAGTTTGTCTTAGGAACAGTGAGGTCATTCCCAATGCAGTGGCAAAGGGAGTACCAAATAACAATTTGTCTACAAATGCCTCCCTAACACCGACTCAAATTATAACTCAATTTGTCATTTGTGAACAGTGTGTGGTAAATTCATTGCCGCAATTTTTTTTTTTTTTTATAATTTTTATTATATTATACAATAATTTATTTAATTGTTTTATTATGTGATCCATTATTTAGGTAAATGTAATATTATGTACTAATGTTATGTATTGAATTAAATTTATTTATAACATTATGTGATATAAAAATTAAATATTAAAATATAAATAATTGTTGTATTTAAAAAAAAATTAAAATTGTAACTATTTATAAGAAATATCAAATTTAAATTTAAGAAAAGTTACAACATAGCAAATAAAATCATAGAACATAAAAAAAATACAATGCTAAAACACAATAAGAAATGAGTTAAATAAAATACACAAGCATAATTAAGCAAATAAAATACAAGTCAAATCTGACCAATACAAATTTTAGTACTCTCCAAGATCATTTTCAGATCCTCCAATATCACCAAAAAATTGCCCAAATGTTTGGGGATGATTTTCAAATTGAGTTTGACTAGAATTTCTTTGTACAAAGAAGAGATGCAGTTGGTAGACTTGGTTTGTCTACACTTCAAAAGATAACAACAGCATTTCGTATTCTAGCATATGCGGTTACCGCAGACGCAACTGAGAAATATATAAAAATCGGTGAGTCTACTGCAACTGAATGTATGAAACGATTTTGTCGTGCCATTGTGCAGATTTTTTTGGAGACATATTGAAGATCACCGACTGTTGATGATATTGCAAGGCTACTTCTGATAGGTGTGCTCAAGGGTTTCCGGGAATGTTAGGTAGCCTTGATTGTATGCATTGGACGTGGAAAAGTTGTCCTACAACTTGGGCTATACAATATACAGGCCGCAGTGGTTCAACATCGATCATTCTTGAAGCTGTTGCTGATTATGATCTTTAGATATGAAATGCATATTTTGGTATGCCGGGATTTAATAATAATATTAATGTGTTGGAGAGGTCCTACCTTTTACTCTAATCTAATCAGAGGTATTTCTCCTCCTGTGCGTTATGCTATCCAAAGAAAAGAATACAACATGGTGTATTATTTAGCAGATGACATATACCTCAAATGATCAACTTTTTGTACAAACCATTCGCGATCCACGTGGACCAAAAAATAAATATTCCGCACAAAAGCAAGAAGCATGTAGAAAAGATGTGGAACGTGCAATTGGAGTCCTCCAAAGTCGATTTGCAATTATAGCAAATCCAATTCGTTTTTATTCAACCGTTGATTTGAAAGATATAATGATTACATGTATCATAATGCATAATATGATAATTGAAGATGAATGAGATCTAAGTACTCCGATTGTGGAAGCAAGAGAAGTGACAGCTTCACAGGAACAATGGACAAATAATTCCAATCCGAGACTTCAAAATTTTATTAATCGATATGGGCAAGTCAAGAATGCAGATGCTCATTACGAACTCCGCAATGCTCTGATTGAACATCTTTGGGAAAAATATTCTAATTCAGAGAATTAATGACTGTCAATATGTAATTTATATTATTTGCATTATCTTGTAATATTTTTAAATTTGCATTATGTTTAATTAGATATGTAATTTTTCTATATTAATATGTAATGTGATGATTTTTTTTTATCGGTAAATATTAGTTGTTAGTAGTTACAAGTAACCAGGTGGGCTAACTTACTTAGCCACCGAGCTCCTCACTTGAATGAGTGACCTGGTTCGATTCCCTTTGGGAATGAATTAAGGAAGATATAAGATTGACTTGAAGTGTTTGGGAGACTTGGGGAACTAAGTTGTAATGTGATAAATTATGCTATTGAATTTTGTGATTTATATCATTGAGTCATTGCTATTTAATTATTTTTATTAAATATATTATGTTTTTATTGATTTAATTTTTAAAAATTTAAATATGTATATAAAATTAATTATATGTAAATAATCATAATATAAAAAATAAATTGTATTAAAATAATAATATTCCAAAAGAATATTCTCAATGAATTAAGATTTGAGTTTTATGATTGAAAGTGATTTTAGTGTTGGTATTTGAATTTAAGCATTGGAAATACACTAAGTGCCACATACTGTTCATGGATGGCATTTTGAGTCAAGAGTTGTGTGGGCTTTGGATCATCAATTTGCTGTTTGCCTCACAAATAGCGTCCACTGCTCTAAGAGCTGGAATTTGGTATACGAAATTGTGTTGGCAAACTAGATTGTCCGATGGAGTTGGAAGACATAGATAGCAAGAAAATGTAGAGGGCTCAATACCTGTGATTGGAGCTAGCTACGGCTTTTAAACATGGCACCAACATATTGGGTGTATATATATACTTTGGAAAATATAAATTTGGAGAAGGATGAATATACAATACGCATATTGGGGCACAAGTTATAAGGAGTTGCCGACCATGTCTTTTGTATATGGGGGAAGATAAGGTAATCAGAACTTGATGATAAAAACTTAGAAGAAGTTGCAAAAGAGTACTTGAAGGAACTCATTGACAGAAATCTCATTATATATAATTCATGCATTGCGCTGTCTGTCACGCTCCTCCACACACATTTGTCTTGCAGACACTTTCAGGTACAATCAATTTCGAGTTCAGAGAAGAGGTAGAATGCCCAATCTCAAGAAATTGAATGCAAAAGAACACTACTAGTGTTGAAGAGGAAGAGTTGTGTTTCAAAAATCTTGCAAAAACTCAGAATCCTTTAATCTTAACGCTGAGTGAAAATCTTCAGTGTGACGCTCTCCCAACTGAGCTATCCCCGCTGGATGTCCGTTTTGCCACTTATACTAAGTATGGGTGCCTGCAGGGGAAACATTTGTGGGGCAGATTCCTGCAAATTGGGACAGCTCGCGCTTTGTTCTACATATATACCAACACTCAAGTCAATTCAGATGTAGCAAATCTGCCGAAGCAATAGGACAATGGGAATGAACTCATAATTCATACCAACTGAAGAATCCATTGGCCATATCATTCTTCTTCTTTTTTTTCCCCTTATATTCATCCATTTTGACCAAATTTAATATAAGAAAAATCTTGTTATGTTTTCCTGCAGCTACTCCAGTTGTTTGATAAATTAATTTAGTGGAAGCTAGAATGTTGTGTTGCGACTAAATAGTATTCTATCCTTAAATTATTGCTTTAAGGAATTCACTTTTATTTTTTTGTACCATTTGTATCTGCTGTTTATTGTGTTCGCTGTGAAGCTCAATGCTACGTAAAAAGCGACGTTTCTAAATACTAGCTTATAAAGGCAATTTTTCGTTTTAATTTTATGATACAAGACTTAAAACCCCGAGAGAAATCTTTGGTTGGCATATTTGCATTATCTCCTGAAGATAAAGCAAGTTGTCAAGCATCATCTATCTGATGCATGTTTGATTATTTCCTGATGTGTAATTCTAGGTTGAATCATCATGTTCAACTAGATCTCTATGTGTACAAAGTTAGCCGTTGGGGTGAAGAAGATCAACTTGACTCATATGAAGAAGATCAAAGAAAACGGACAGATTTATCTTAAATCTGAGAGCCAGCCATCTATTATAATATTATTATGTTTGATGTGAAGAACACCATTAATTAGGTGGTCATCATGTAAACAATAAAGATCTTTGTACCTACTGTTGGAATGCCTAAGATGGATAATTTTCACTTCTTTCCATTTACAGAATGTATGTATATACGCTAGTTTCATCTTTTATTTTTTGTTTTTGTCAGGCATTTTTCTGGTGCACAGCAAATATCATCGCCAAAAAAAAAAAAAAAAAAACTCCATAAAATGAAATGCGGTGAACGTGGATCGAACACGTGACCTTCAGATCTTCAGTCTGACGCTCTCCCAACTGAGCTATCCCCGCTGGATGTCTATTTTTCCACTTATACTAAATCCCTACTTTCCGTCTAATACATATTTCTGCATTTTCAGACAAAAAAGTACAAACGGGGAGATCCCCAAAAATTTATATTAATTTTTTTTATATACATACATAAATAAGCATTTAATCAAGGAAAATTTAGAAGGATATCTCATATTTATTCAAACGAAGAGATCGAAAAAGCTACAACCAAACGAACACACAAAAAGGTGAAAGACGAAGAAAAGATGCGCAGCAAACGGGGAGAGAGAGAGAGAGGAATGACAGGTGATAGCTCGAGATAACTTCAATTATTCTTTTACTTAATTCTTGGGATCATATCTTTGGCTTTTCTGTGTAAATTATTTTGTATATTATTTCCATGATTATAAGATTTAATTTGCTACACCAAAATTGATTTTTTTAATGATAATAAGAATAAGTTTTAGGAGAGACGTCCCAGTATGAGACTAATATCACTGTTAGGTGGTAATTGGTAGGATGTAATAAAATTGGAGAGATTATAATATGATGATGTTATTTATACTTAATTCAATAATATTATTGTTTGGTAGAATAGATAAAAAATCGATATTATTTACTTGTCTTAGCTTGGAAGGTAATAAAAAAATCAGTATAGTTTTTATAATGTTATTTAGTACACCATATAAATTTATTGTGAAGAAAATTTGAAGAAGTGAACAAAGAAATAAGCAAATAAAAAATGAGTGAATAAGATTTGAAGCCTACTGTAGAAGCCATAATAATATTGTAAGATATAAATGAGCGAATAAAATTTGTAGAAGTGAACAAGAAAATCAACCTATTACCCTCTGCTGTTGTACCGGGTCATCAGACAAAAACTTGGATCCTTACAAATTTTATCAAGCCTACCAAGTAGTTTTATATTATTATGAAGACCCATAATATGTGCTTGTATAGCCAACCAAGCAGGGCCTTAATATAAAATATGTTATTTATTAATTAAACTTTTATTACTTTTAAAAATTGATAAATTTTAACAAAAATAATACTCCTTCTGTCCCGTAGGAATTTACACCCTACAGGACGACATATTTTTTAAGAAAAATGTGTTTTATATATAAAGTACTGACATATGGGTAAATATGTGTATATGTTTGTGAGTGTGCACGTAAATCAATATTTTCTTTTTTGATAGTGTGCAAATTTGTATGAGACATTCAAATAAGGAAAGTGTGCAAATTTTTGTGGGACAAAGAGAGTAATACTTTTGTTAAAGATAATTATTATTTAAAAAAATATTATCACACTAATCTCGCCACTTTTTGTAATTTGGTGTTCTCACAAATTTTGTTAGAATCTCGAAGAGAGCTTCATCACAATATATTATTCGCCCAATTCCAAGTTTAGGTGAATGAGAAATTGAATTTTCAAGTTTGTTATAATAAATGAAAAATTAAAGAAAAGGATAAAGACTTTTGTCCCACATTAAAAAATTGTTGTTGAGAAAGTGAGTATATTAGGAGGAACTCACTTATAGCTTATAAGAAAGTTATGGAGAAATGATCCTCCACACTCATGGCTGAATTTGGTGTTGGAATATTTAACATTAAATATATTAATTGATATTGTTTGACCAATAAGTTGTAGAAAATAAAATTAATTTCTCAGAAATTAATTAATACGGGTGCGTTCTACTCTCGGAGTAGATGAATTTAATGTATTAATACTCATAAAACCAATTAATGACGAGTGAGAAATTGAGTGAAATAATCAAAGTTTAAAACTTTGAATTAGGGAGAGAATTAATTCTCATCCTACATTGAAAAATGAGAAGACTAATATACATAATATTAGTAAGAAGTCAACGAAGCTAATCAAACTATAGTTGATTGATTGGCAATCAAAATGGCCACACTCGCGCGCCGAGCCAAGCCCTTGCCTGAGCTCTTGAACTTGGACTTGGACTTAGATCTTGGACTTTGGGTGTACTTGGGCCTTGAGCCTGGTGTCCATCTAATTTTTTAGAACACAAAAGTTTTGTTGTTCAGCCCAGTTAATTCGGTAATGGATCAAGCCCATACCGAAAGTTGACTTCGTAAGTACAAATTCGATGAATCTGAAGCTGACGTATAGATGACTCAGTAATGGCCAGGTTCATTGAACCTAAGCTGACTCAGCTCTGACTCGTATCAGCATAAAACATGCAATAATTCTGTTTATGGCAGGTCAACCGGATTGATTGCAAATCAATTCCCCAGCTGCTGACCTTCTTGAAAAACCGTCCGTCAGCATTAATGCTGACACATTTTTCCCCCGTTACGAGTGGAGGTTCACCTATAAATAGGTGTCCTCATTTCATTCAGGAACACACACAAAACACTGACATCTTTCTGTCCAAAATCTCTGCATATAGTTTCTAGGTGCAGTCTAGTCTTAACGTCCTTCTGTTCGCCCTGCGGTGCTACACACTTGAAGACGTAACGTCGTTTTACCTTTAGGAGTGTTATTCCAACCGAAGAGCATCACCGGGGAATATTCGCTTTGCGAGAAGAGTTCTCTCGACTCGGTGTTTGTTTTGATTTCTTTGTATTTTTTTTCGTGTATTTTCTTATCCCCCGCTGTATCCCTTTTGTTTTATTTTTCAGTTGAATTATCCAGTTGCATAAAATAATATTTTTCCAACATTTGGCCTACAAAATTCAAACTTATGTGTGAGCGCAACCTGAGTACACGAATGCCACAATGATAAAAAGAAGAGAACAAACATATTGTCACATCATACTTCTTCCGTTCCACTATAAGTTTCTCACTTTTCTTTTTTGGATGTGTAAGCACCGATTTTTTTTTTTTTGAAATTTAATGGTGCCTATATATTATGTAAATCACAATTTTTGGACATAAAATATATAACAATATCTCTTAGATTTGTGAATATCTTTTCCCTATTCTCCGATTGGAGAATATCACTTCCTTGTTTTTCAAGTCACTAATCTCTTATAAATATGAGATTCAAAATGTAGTTTTAATAGATCAGATGGAATAAGTCACCACGACCCCATCTACTCTCTACTACCAAATTGTGGGTCAAATTCTATTCCTACTATCAAATCGTAGGTCAGATTGAATAAGTCACCAACAACCACATCTACTTCCTACTAGGGATGTAAATGAGTCAAGCTATTCGCGAACTATTCGGGTCTCGGCTCGAAAAATATTCGTTCTAGTTTGTTTGTTAAAATTCACGAGTCGAGCTTGATTATTTTATCGGGCCGAGCTCGAGCTTGATGGTATTCAGTTTGAAAGCTCGCGAATAGGCTTGATTATAAAGTTCGCGAACAGTCTCATAAAGAAGCTAGTGAATATAATCGATAATAAGCTCACGAACAGGCTCGATTAATTATTTTTTATTATATTAAATAACATATATATACCAGTAAGTAAACCCATAATTTTTGTTGTATTAAATAAAATTTTTATATATAACAAAAAATTAAATATATTTATTACGTAGACATTAATTATTTTTATAAATATAATACTCAATTATAAGATAATTAATTTTTATTTGATTTATTGATATTTTATATTGATTTGATTAAATATTATACAAATCAAATTTCAAGTTAATCAAATAAAAATAATTTATCTCCTATAAAGTAAATAAATAATAAAATATATTGTAACTAAAAACTTCAAATTTATCTTGTTTTAGAATTTAAATTAGGGTCAAAATTCTAATTTTTTTTTAAGATTTTAATTTGTCACATTTGAAAAAAAAAATTAAGAAATATATAAGACTTAGTTTTTTTTCTTTAAACGGAATCAAGAAAGAATTGAATAAAAAAAATTTCATTATTATATAAGTATGTTAAAAGTAGTGATGCAGAAATTGACCTAGGCGCTAGGCGACCTCTTGCCGACCTGATTTCTTTAAAATCGACAGTTTTAGGTATTTTTGGATCTAGGCGCCTTCTAGGCAGCCCTAAATTTGTATTTTTATATAATTTTTAAAAAAAAATAAAAGAAAAAATTAGGCGGCCAAAAAACGTCCGATTACCTATTTTCGACTTCTACAACCTTGGTTAAAAGAAAATCAATAACATAATATTTTATAAGATTTATTTTGTAACGATTAAAGAAAATAAAAAAGGATATCATAAGATTTAACCACTCTTTGAATGTTAGTAATAAAAGAGGATTAGAAAAAAAATAAAATTAAGGCATAAGATTTTATTTTGTTATGATTAATTAATTAAAGAAAGAATTATTATAAGATTTAGCCACTCATTATGATAACATGATTAGATCTGCAAATAATTTATGAAAAATAATAATTATGTGTTCTTTAAATTTATTTCTATCAATAAAATAAAATATTAAATAATTACAGCTAGATGAAAAAATATTTATATTGAGATAAAGTCACACAAATTGGATGGTCCAGGAGAAATTGAAAAGAACAGAAGGGAAAAAAACTGATGCAATACCTTAAAAAATAATAACTCTTATTTTATCATTACATTTTATTATAATTTATAGACTAGAGAAGACGATATAGTAGAATGAACGAAAGTAAATAGAGATTAGATATTCATAAAAGATATAGAATAAAATTAATGGATGAGATTAATACACTTAAAATATGAGTTGAAGGGTACGTCAAGTTTTTACTTTATACATATTGTTGTGTAAGCTAAAAAATCGAATTAAAAAAATAAAAATATTTGTGTTATTGATTATTGTTTGAGATAAATTTAGAAAAATTGTCTCTGTACTACAAAAATTTTCTATACTTTACCTTCTACTCTTTACTACTAGCTCAACCCTAAAACTTATAGACTCCCCCACCTCCCCCCCTTCCATCCTCCCCAAACCACCCTCCCTAAGCCTACTCCTCTCTCCCCTCTCTCGGTTCCCACACCCCTCTCCTCTTTTCTCTCTCCTCTCTCCTCACTTCTCTCTCATCTCTCCTCTATTTTGGTTCCTCCCTCTCTCTCATCTCTCATTTTTTTGCTATTTATTTTTATTTATTTATGTTCTAATGTTATAATATTGCAATAATTTGTTAATATTTGTGTCTAATTTTAATTTATATTAATCATAATTACTTTATTTAAACATACTAGTTTTTCATTTATATTACTAGTTTTTTAAATTTAAATATACTAGATTTTCAGTTATATTATTAGTTATAAAAAAACGAAATATTCACAAGTTCCAAAATAAAAATAAAAGGGAAAGTTTTTTTTTATTACAATTTTATTACTTCTCGAAAGATTCATAAGTTCCAAAAAAAGGGAAAGTTCAAACATGTTTTACTGAAGTTCAATTCTATTTTCGGTAAAAGTTCGATTATAAATTTATTCCAACAACTCTCATTTCTCTCTCCTCTCTCCTATCTCCTTCACTCACTCTCTCATTTATCAATCAAATCTATCATCAATCAATTCAACCATCATAATTATTTTTTCTTTTCTTTTTCTTATTTTATATACACTTTTTTATTATTTACAAAATTTTAATTTAAAAAATACTATTATTTATTGAATTTATTTGAATTCATTTTTCCCTCCTTTTATAACATTTTTAATTTTAAATATATTAATTTCTATTTGTTACACTAACCTTTTTTTTATGAATTCAAATGTCAGTTATTTTTTAATTTAAATTTTTTTAAAGTTGTTTTACGGAATATTCATAAGTTCCAAAAATAAAATAAAGTTCAAATAAATCGAATAATAAGTTCAATTGCAAATTTCTTACAATTTATTAGTTGATTTACACAATTTTGTAGCACAAAAAACAACAACAGTTATTTAAAGGAAGAAAAAAAATTGAAAGATAATGTATCACGTTGGTCTTGGTTTGGCTGCTTCACTACCGAGGAGATCTTGCTTTTCAATCTGCTGTTAAAAAAAACAAGATTTTTAATGTAAGTCATCATGTCTTTAATCGCAATTAACACTACTAATTATCTATTCATATATATATATATATATATATATATATATATATATACACGTACATTTCATCAATTAACACTACTAATTATCTAATTAATTATATATTTTTATTTGTACAATATTTAATCAATTCAATATAATAAAAATAAGTGAATCAAATAAAAAATGATTATTATAATTGAATATTATATTTATTAAAAAATTAATTAAATCACAGAAAAAGCACAGGTTATTATTTCGGCCTTGGATTTAAATTCTGGCAATTCTTCTAATTTGCCCCAGTTTCAAAAATTAAACATGGCCCAGGTTTTATTAAACGATAACACTCTTAATCTGGCCCAGGACCTTAATGTGGGACTTGATTTAAATTCGACCATTCTCATATTTTGGCCCAAGAATTTTAACTTTGACCATTCTACAAATTTGCTAGAATCTCAACAAACACACAATATTTTTCAGTATGTTAAAAGAAATTACATTTATGTGTCTTCATCAAAAGTATTTACTAGAAGGATAGTTTAGTCATTTCATTATGTATCTTATATTTCTGTAACCCTAGTTTGTAACCTATATAAAGGAATCTCATACACAAAAATAGTGGAATAATCTCCTGGCTTGGTACGCCCCCAGACATAGCCTTTCAGATGAACTAGGTCAACAAATTATGTGTTCTTCGTTCTTCATCTTTATCGATTATCCCAAATTATGTGTTCTTCGTTCTTCATCTTTATCGATTATCCTAAAACACGTTATCAGCACGAGTTGCTTTATCGATTAAGATTTAGAAATTATATTTTTATCGGTAAAAACCCCAAACCCTAACCAGCGAGACTCCCCTCCTTTCTGCAAAACCCTTCGCCGCCACCTCGTCGTACAACCACCCTGTTTGAGCACCTCTCGCGTCTGCCCATTTCATTGGAGGCTCGAAGCTGTGCTGCAAGCGACATAGCCTCATACAATGGCCACTACACACAGCGTTGAACGATATCGATTGGGGTGAAGGGAGTCGCATCAATGTCAGTTGAACGACACAGTGTGCGATCGAATTGGTTAAAGCAATTATGGAATCAACGATTCAATTGTGCTGGCGCGCTTGTGTGTGATCGACAGATTTATGCACGGAGGTTATTGGTAATGTGCTAGGCGGAACAGAGGAGGCGCCAATAATCGCGATGTCGTTGGCGATGTTTGCTCCCGTGCTCTCTCCACCGATAAACACGAGCCGAAAATCGGCGTAGCCGTTCAGCCATGGATCGGGGCCGTTGCCGTCTGCGTGGGATGGTGTCTCCGACCCAAATTTGAGGATTTTCCCTCTGATTCGTGATTTGGTGTCGCCCCCTGTTCACGTTTTGTTATTGTACTCCGACCGTGGTACCCGTCTGTCTGTGTGGCTCACGTGCAGCTGCCGCCATGAAATTTGCCGCAGCAGAATCTGCCTCTCAGGTTTTCCATCAAGTGAACGAGCAGATGATGACTCCACCACGCACTCAATTTCAGTGAAATCTACCGCCATATCAGATGAGAGTATTTTTCGGTTCTCGGTGTTGACAGGCTCTTAATGGCTAAATTCATACGTTCTTATTCCAACCGAGGTATGAAATTATCTATTACACTTGAGAAATTGATAATTTAATTTGAATGTTCATGCTTGAAAAAAAACATGAGTATGCATGCGTATTTGGATAATACATTAGCACAGGATGAATGCCATATGTTCTGAGTATTTGGATAATACATTGAGTATGCAATTATTATGATGAATGCCATATGTTCTGAGTCTAATTTTTAAGTATAATTTTATGTGAAATTAGAGCTTAGTAATGGTGCTCGATGAAATTCTTGAGCTAAATATACCAATATTTGTATATATCTCCAAGTTCTGGAATTGTCCCTTCTCTAATCCCAAATAAATATATATTGTGGCTATTTGTATTCTGTGATTAACATATGTGATTGATTGTTGCGATCATGGTGTGTATGCTTATTGCTAATTACTACATCATTGTACTTGAATTTTATCATGCAAGAGAACTTGGTTTCTTTGCTATTTCCCATATGCAAGATAACTTGGTTTCTTTGCTATTTACCATATACATCTATTGAAAATTTCCATGATAAAGAAAATTCATGAAGATAATTATTCATTACAAATCAATGTGATGAAGCATTTTTACAAAGCATCGATAAATACGTGACCCATGGTCTCAAAATCTAATTCAAATGGATACATTCTTGAAAAAAAAAATTATGCATTGCTATACTTGCATATTAAATTCATATCCTTGTGTTATAATAAATGATTGAACGTGCTCGACCCGATTATACTATATTGGACTCAAAAGAAACTAAGTACCATTCTTGAGTTTCACGGGAGGAATTTATGTCTTCAACATTAAATTATACACGGATACCTAGGACAAAGAATAGTCCGACAACGTCAAATTAAAGAAGTGAGGTTACACATTGATCATATTTTACGCTTGTTGATAGAATTTACTAATCGATGTTTGTTTATGTGGCTTTACGACGGATTAATTCTACCAAACAATAATCTTATGATTTTGTGTTCTTGGGGAGAGAGAGAAGAGAGTTTAGAGAGAGAAATATTGTAGTAGGCACTGTATTGATTTTTAGAATTGTGTGAATAGTACAAGAGATGTCTTATTTATAGGTGTGTGAGTGTGAGACGGCACCTTACGAGCCTATGTGGCTTCCGGTGTTGACGAGGGTTCCTTACCCCCGTCTTGGTCTCTCACACTGCTTCCTTTACCATGCCTCGTCCTCTACTATGCCTTAGACTGGATGGGCCTCATTAAAAACCTCGCCGTAAACCACCCTTGTGGATAAACCGGACGGAGGGAAAAAGAGTGCGCCACCGGGGCTCTACTGACAAGGGGCGAGCTCCCAAGCCTTGACAAGATTCTAGAGTATCGCACAGTGATGTACCACAGTCGGGCGAGCTCTGGTCCTTCCACAGACGGGCGAGCTCTGGACCTTCTCCAGCTCGGATGGGCTCTGGAGACCTGGTAAACCTTGGGGATTATTTCTGAAACCGACGTATTAGTTCGCCATATCAACATTTCCCCCCAGCTCGCGCGCATCATGACTTTGTCCAATGTGTGGGCGAGCTGGAGAACTTGAAGTCTGGCGAACTATTTTCGGGGGTGCCGAGCTAATAGGCGAGCTGCGCCTCGGAGGTCACCTCGGCCGACACGATGTGGGATCCCAAGCGTCACACAAGTCTCTTGGTGTCTCGATTCCCGCCCACAATAATGATAACTTTTCAAATTCTTTGCAAAAAGGTCCCTGATCTTTCGGGAATTTCGAGCTCGCGCCCAGCGTCTATAAATAGGCGGAAATGAGGAATTTCCTCACTTTTGCTTCCTCACTTCTCAGAGCACATTTCTGGCGAACATTCCTCTGCTTCAGACGCGTCCCCTAGCATCTCCTAAGGTAGAAACCCGGATTTCCCTTCTCTTTCTTCATGTTTCTCGTTTCCGGACGCCCACATTATGTCTGAGAACTCTTCGAGTCGAACCCCTCTGAATCGCGATTTGGGTAAAGGACAAATGACCGATGACCTTCCGAACCCCAGAGAGGCACCTGTGATCCTCTCATCAAGCTCTGGGGTGAGCTATAAAACCTTCCCGGACAGTAGCGAGCTCTTGGGGTCAGTTCGCTCTGACTCCAGCGAGCAAGCTACTAGTTCCGGTGAGGAATCGCCCCTCCGCGAACTCTGGGATTACTCAGAGCGAGCTCACAGAGGAGCTGCGACCCCCATTGAGGAGGAGGCCGCCGAGGTTGGGTCCCGAGAGGAGGTCGCCGAGGTTGGGCCTGGCGACCTTGCTGGCGAGCTGGCCCGCGAGGTCGACGAAGAGGTTGGCGAGGATATGGGGACGGAGGTCACTTATGAATACCTCCGTTTCATCGACTTTCCCTTTCCTAAGCTCACTGAACATCAAGTCTCTGCCGAGGTCATGAATGAGTTCGACTGGGGCGAATATGTGAGAACTCACAGGGCGAGCTTCCCCCTACCCCGGCGAGCTTCGATTCGAAAAGCCGCTGGCAAGTCTGATCTTAAGGCCAACGGGGTGGAGAACATCATGAGCGAGTTCGCCCTTCCGAATATTCGGAGGCGGTTCCGTATCCCGCTGGACATTTTTATGTATCCTGCTGAGGAGAAAGAGCGAGCCGACCTCCCCCCTGCCGGGCTCACAGCCATGAATTATCACACCTTGAAGGCTTGGCTCACCCTTCCCCTCCACCCTATAATCGGGCAGTTTTTGACGGACACGGGCCTCGCCATTACCCAACTCACTCCGAATGCATGGAGCAATTTGTTGGCCGCCCTGACTGTCTTCGGCCTCGAGGACTATGAAAACCGGCTGAGCACGGTGGAGATTAACGAGCTCTTCATCGTGATCAGACAAGTGAGGGAGGGGAAGGGATATTATTCTTTCCAAGCTCGCCCGGGGGGTAAATTTCTAGGTGACCTCCCCAACAAAATCCGGGACTGGAAGGAGCAGTTCTTTTTCATCGGGGGGGATTTGCGAGCTTTCAACGACCACGGGGGGCGCATTCCCACCCCCGAGACCTACGGGGAGGCGAGCTGTAGGTGGCGTACCTTAGTGTGTGTGCGTCGGATTAGATTACTGATCTAATCTATCTTTTTGCAGGTTTGAAGCGCCACAAGTCGAGCCGTGGGAAACCGGAGACTTCGATTGGCTTCGAGTTCGTGCGGACGGTGTGTTGCTTGAGGGAGAAGAAGGATCACGAGATCGAACACTTGTGCCAACACCACTGCCGCAGGCTCACCGGCCTCATCACTTCACCACACCACCTCGTTGCTCAAGGTTTTGCACTTCTCCATTTTGAAGTTCTGCTAGCTCGCTACCCCGTATAGTGAGGTCGCCTGACCTACTTGATTATTTTGTGCAGGTGCAGGTCCTACTGCCGAGTTTCCGCCCATTGAAGTTCCTGAGGCCTACCATTTCCTAGCTCGGCAGCTTAGGATGGGTAAACCTCGCCCGGGGAGAGAAGGCATCCCCTTCGGGGCGGTCCTGGATGCCACGAAAAAGCTCGAGCTCGCCAAGGCCGCTGATAAGGTCGGGGGTTCGGGCTCGCAAAGGACCTCGGCGCCTCCCCAGGCGAAAGAGAAGGTTGCTGCTGCCAAGAGGGGAGCGGGCCGAGGTTTGGATTTTGAACGGGGTGCCCAACCCCCTCCACCTCGGCAGACGAGGCGAGCTCTCCACCGCGGGGATGGCTCGCGGGTGGGCGAGGAAGAGACCCGCCCCGCCAAACGAGCTAGGGCCGAGGGCGGTTCCGGATCAACCCCAGCAGGGTCAGGGTGAGCCCTTGCTGCCCAATCTTCTCAGGCGCCCCCAACTCCTCAGAGTGCGCCCTCGCCGCCTCCCTACGGGGTCCCTATTCGGGATGATACCCTGCTTGGGCTCAACCCCGATAGGTTTGGGTAAGTGGGCGACCTCTTTGAAGTTGGAAGCCTTTGTAACTTCTATGATTTTTGCTAACTGATTTGAGTATTGTGTAGGTATACTCCCGCCGAGTTCCCGCAGGGACCTGAATCTCTCCATATCGCTGAGCGGTGTAGGGCCCTGAGCTCATCGAGGGACCTTCCCGATGGGGTGGCTCACCGGGGGTTTTTATTGAGGCCCCTAAGTACCTCTCCGCCTCAGACCTCGGTATGATCGAGAGGCAGAAGCCTGCTGACAAGGTGAGGCTGGCGATGCACTATGCCTGTGCGGCAATGGCGGCGGCCCAGCTCATCGGCGATGATGTCACCGCCGCTGATAGAGCTCGCCTTGATGCGAAGAGGGTGCTGACCAAGGTGGGCGACGAGCAAAAGAAGGCCCTCGAGGAGCTGGCGAGGGCAGACACCCAGGCAAAGGCCTCACTGGAGGCGGAGCGGCTTGCTATTAGAAAAGCAGAAAAACTTCAGGCCGACCTCCGCCAACAACAGGCCGAGCTGGATGAAGCTCGCCGGACACTTGCTGCTCGGGAAGAGGAGCTCGCCCTGACCCGGGTTGAGGTAGGGCTCCTCCGTGATCAGAGCCGAGGGAACTCGGAGGAGTGCCGGAAGCTGCGGGAAGAGGTTGCTGCCAAGGCTTTGGAGATCGCCGAGCTCAAGAGCTGTTCTGACACCGCCATCACTCCTGAGGCACTTGAGCTCGCCGAGGTGGTCGCCACCGACAAGGGCTTCGTGCTCTGCTTCGCTGAGGTGATCCGCTCCTTCCAATGGGCGCAGATTAATAATGACAGTGAGTGGGAAGCCCTCGTCAGCGAGTTTAAGGATTGCTTGGAGAAGTCCTCGATCCCCCCAGGCACGGAGCTGAATATTGGAGACCTCGCGGGCTACGGGATCAATCTTGATGCTACTCGTCAAAAGTTCAACATTATCCAGACGAAGCAGGTCTTGACTGCCGATCTATCCCAAGAGACTGAAGGTGCTGAGGGGGATGCTGGGGGAGAGGCCCCGCCGACAATGGAGCAGATGCAGGAGGTCTGCGGGGATGCGATGATAAACATCAGCGAGCTCGGCACAAGCGGACTCTCCGGGAACATCACTTCTGATGCCGAGCTTGCCATGCCCATCCGCTAGGTCGCCCCCACTCCAGAGGTCGCCGACCCCGAGTCTTAGGCCCTCTTTACTATTGCTTTCTTAGTTTAGTTTTTATTTTCCAAGTTTCCGTAGGTCGTCAGGGTTGCGGAGCTCGCCCAGAAGGAGCTTCATTTTTGTAGCTTTACTTTTCGTTCAAGTAGATTCAGCTCGCCGGGCACGTGCAGCTCGCCCAGAAGGAGCTTTTTGTAGTTCAAAGATGGCCAGCTGGTCGGCCTTTGTGGCCAGCACAACTACTTATACTTAGGATTTTTTCAAGCATATTTTTGGCTTGAAAATCTCTTAAGTATCTTTTTGATTATAAGCCGAGCATTTTTTGTCCAACTCTTTTCCTTTATGTATTTGCGCCTTTACATTATAATTTCGTAAATAGCTCATTTTTGTTTATTTTTCTGGTACATAATTGTTCATCTTATTCTACTTTGAGAAGCGAATCGTTCGTTTTACGTCACTTACGACTACGAATTGTACCTCTGTTTTGAGAGTGCGTATTCTTCGTCTTACGCCACTTAAGGCCGCGAATCGTTCATCTTAGACCACTTAGGGCGGCGAACTGCACTTCGATTGATTCACGTTGGGCCATTGGGTTTCATGAACCTTGCCTTAGACGTTTCTTCGTCTTTTTCGTGAATTTTTCTAACTTATGGCAGCAGGTGCTTAGCGACCCTTTAAGGAGGTACCTTCGTGACCTTGGGCACTTTGGCCTTTGCCTTCGAGCTATTTAATTACAACGCTTGGGACCTTGGTCCTTGCGCATTGTGGATTTTTGAGCATGTGGGCGAGCTAGGTTTGGCGAGCTACCAGGAGCAGTGGGCGACCTGGTGCAGCTCGCCTGGTTGGAGAGCTGCACAGGTCCAAACACTTGGGAATTTTTCTGAATTTTTACAGCAACGTAATTTACATCGGTTGCCATCTATATTTCTGATGTAAACCTTCGACTAGTCTATTACAGGATTCTAGTCTATGGGTAGAACTTTTTTAGATGTGCCGAGCTCCAGGTGTATGACGAAGCTTTGCCCTCTGTGTCTTCTAGATCATAGGTACCGTTTTGCCAGGCTGCAGTGACCCGGAATGGTCCTTCCCAGTTTGAACCGAATACACCTGGTGGGGCCATCAATTTCTTTTTTAACACCAAGTCTCCGACTTTGAATTTTTGGTCTCGGACCTGAGAGTTGTAATATTTTTCCGCTCTGCGCTTGTAGGTGGCGTTTTTCATTTCTGACGAAGCTCTGGTCTCTTCGATCAGATCTTTTTCTACTGCCAAGGCTTCATCATTCTTTTCTTCATCATACCCCACCACCTTCCAAGTTTTGTTCTGGATTTCTACCGGGACTACGGCTTCGGTCCCGAAGGCTAGGGCAAACGGGGTCTCCCCGGTGCTGGCCCTGTAGGAAGTTCTATAGGACCATAGGACCTCCGGGAGTTTGTCTGCCCAGCTCCCCTTCTTTTCTTCGAGGCAAGGCTTCAAAATGTGTTTCAGGATCTTGTTCACCGCCTCGACTTGGCCGTTCGACTGGGGGTGATACGGAGTTGAGTAGTGCTTCTTGATGTTCCATGAACTGCAGAAGTCCCTCAACTTCTGTCGGTCGAACTGCCTTCCATTATTAGTGATGACCGACTGCGGGAGTCCAAACCTGCAGATCAGGTTTTTCCAAATGAAGTCGATCATCCTTTCTTGGGTTATGGTGGTGAGAGCTTCAGCCTCAGCCCACTTAGTGTAGTAGTCTACTGCTACGACAGCAAACTTTACACCGCCTCTGCCAGGTGGAAATGGGCCGATCAAGTCGATACCCCATTTCGCGAAAGGCCACAGGCTGAAAACCGACTTAAGCTGGTTGGCTGGGGAGTGGATGTTAGGTGCGAAAAGTTGGCACTTTCGGCACCTTCGAGCGAAGTCGATGGCATCTTTGCGAAGAGTGGGCCAGTAGTAGCCCTGTCTGATCGTCTTATATGCCAATGCTTGCCCCCCAGCGTGACTCCCACAAATCCCTTCGTGAATTTCTTCTAACACTTCGGACCCCTACTTCCTAGTTAGGCATTTGAGTAGGGGTAGAGAGAATCCACGTTTATAGAGTTGACCGTCCAGCAGTGTATATCTGGCAGCTTGCTTTACTAACCGGCTAGCTTCCCAGGTGTCCACGGGGGTTGTTCCGTCTGTTAGATATTTCTGGATTGGAGTGCACCAATCTTCACCACCTTCACTGTCCTCCTGCCCCCCGCTCGATGTTTGATTTACTTTGTAGTCGAACGTCGAGGGGTTTTTTAGTGTGGTGATCACAACCTCCGTGAATTCCGCTTCGCCATTGCTGGTAGCTAGCCGGGCTAGGGCGTCTGCTTGTGTGTTTTCTAGCCGTGGTATCTGATTGATGTAGACCTGCGTAAACATCGAGATCAAATGTGCGGCTATCTTTTGGTAGGTCATCATCTGCTGGTCTTTTGCCTCATATTCCCCCCGGACTTGGGATATTATTAGCTGGGAATCTCCGAAAACTTGAAGATTGGTTGCCCCCACAGCTAATGATAGCCTAAGTCCTGCTATCAACGCTTCATACTCCGCCTCATTGTTGGTTGCTCGAAAGTCGAACCGAATTGCGGAGGTGAAGACTTGTCTGTCTGGGCTGATCAGGACCACGCCGGCGCCTGCTGCCATGCTAGTTGATGATCTGTCCACGTAGAGATGCTACAGAGCTATACGCCCCCTCGTCGGATCTTGTGGGAAAGTTAGCTCGACGATGAAATCGGCCAGTGCTTATCCCTTGATCGCTGTTCGGGGTGCGTAGGTTATACTGTATTGGCTAATCTCCAGTGACCATTTCAGCAGGCGTCCAGCAGTGTCTGGGCGATGTAGTATTTGATGCAGTGGGAACGTTGTCAGCACCTCTACCGGATGGTCAAAGAAGTATGGCCTCAATTTTCTAACACTCATCACCAGTGCATAAGCCAGCTTCTCTGTTGGGGTGTACCGCAACTCAGCTTCATGTAAGACTTGGCTCACGTAGTACACTGGTAGGTGTGTTTTCGCCTCTTCTCGGACCAGGACGGAGCTGATGGCCACCTCCGACGCGGCTAGGTACAGATACAACTTCTCTCCAGGTATTGGCTTCGACAGAACCTGTGTATCCGCCAGGTATGTTTTGATATCTTCGAAGGCTCGTTGGCATTCATTTGTCCAAACGAAGTGGTTTTTGAGGTGGAGCTTGTTGGCCTTGGCCGCCTCTTTGTACTTTCGTGTGTTTGCCTTAATTGCCTCGAAAAATGGGTGATTTCGGTCGCCGGACCTGGAGATGAATCTGTTCAGGGCTGCCATGCACCCTGTCAGCCTTTGAATTTTTTGGACAGAATCGGGTATCCCCATCTCGATTATGCATTGGACCTGTGTTGGGTTGACCTCAATTCCCCGCTGGCTAACTAGGTACCCCAGGAACTTCCCAGAGTGTACGCCGAAGCTGGTCTTTTTGGGGTTCAACTTCATGTTGTAGTGGCGCAGTATGTCGAAGGTCTGTTTTAGGTGGTCCTCCTTCCTCAAACTCTTGACAACTATGTCGTCCACGTACACCTCCATGGATTCGCCGATGTGTTGGTCAAACATTTTGTTCACCAATCTTTGGTAGGTAGCTCCGGCGTTGATGAGTCCGAACGACATCCTTTCCCAGAAATACATGTTCTTGTTAGTGTAGAACGCCGTGTGTTCCTGGTCATCTGGGTGTAGGGCTATCTGGTGATAGCCCGCAAAAGCATCCATGAATGTCATCATCTCATGGCCTGCAGTGCTGTCCACTAGCTGGTCAATATGAGGTAGTGGGAAGTTGTCCTTCGGGCATGCTTTGTTCAGGTCTGTGAAGTCAATGCAGAGTCTCCACGTCCCATTGTGTTTCTTCACCAGGACGGGGTTCGCGACCCATTGCGGACACAGAGCTTCCTTGATGAGCCTGTTGTCTAACAACTTCTCCACCTCAACAGTTAGAGCAGCGTACTTGTCTAGTCCATACTTTCTTCGTTTTTGGCGTACGGGTCTCCTCGTCGGATCTATGTTAAGTCTGTGGCAAGCATGTTCCAACGGGATTCCCGTCATGTCTTCGTGAGACCAGACAAACACGTCCAGGTTGGCCATCAAGAAGAGCTCCATCCTCGACTGGTACGGTTCAGGTAACTCAGAACCGATGAAAAGTTCTAAGTCCCTTTCCGGGTCCACCGGGAGTGCCGTCAACTCTTCCATGGGGGTTGCTTTTCTCTTTTGACTTTTCCACCTCAGGTCGCTGATGAACTCATCCCACTCCCCTTGTGACATTTGTGCAGGCTTGTGGCCTATGCGCGGTTCGAGGTCATCGAGTTGGCTCTCAGCTTGGGCGGTCTGTCAGCTTGGGATGGTGTGGTGACTTGGGGAGTCGGGTCAACGTCCATTGGTGTTGGTTCTTGACCTCCCGCAGGTCCCCCACCTTGGGCCTCATCAGCTACCTCCATGGGAGTAGGTTGCTGTCCCCGCGCAGGTACCGACCCCTGCGCATGTCTCAACACTTGGGTTTCTTCCAAGTCCTCCATTGGTGTCGGTTGTGTGTCTTGCACAGGTCCAGCGCCTTGGTTAATTTCTGACAAATCGCCTACCTCCACCATCTCAGTTTCGACCGAGATGACGTCTAGGATGTTTGGCTCGTCTGTAGGAATCTGTACGTCCTCTTCGAGGATGTGGACTTGTGTAACAAACTTCTTGACCCGGCCATCTTTGATTTGGAGTAAACACTCTCGGGCCTTTTTCTGGTCACCTTTTATAGTTCCGGCACCTTTTGGAGTTGGGAATTTTAAACAGTAGTAGTAGGTCGAACACGCCGCTTTGAATTCATTAATAAAAGGGCGGCCAAGGAACCCGTTGTAGGAGGACTGCTGGTCGACAACTAGGAAATCTATGAGCCTAGTCAGTCTCCTTTCGGGGTCCTCAGCCGATACAAGCTGGACGTTCAACCTAACACTACCTAGGGGGACGGTTACAGCTTCTCCGAACCCCACTATCCTAGCATTGCTAGGTTCCAGATACGACTCAAAATCACCTAAGGCATCCAAGGTGGATTTGAAGAGAATGTTGGTGAATGCGCCGGTGTCCACAAGTAGCCTGTGAACTAGGACGTTCATGATGTTGGCGGTTATCACCAACGAGTCGTTGTGGGGCATCAGTACCCCCTCCAGGTCCGCTGAAGAAATTGTCAGTTCGTCAGCAAGCTGTGAGATGGACCTGGGGCCGGAGCTGCCTTCCTGGACTTGGTTTATGGCCCGGATTTCGGCCTTCCTCTTTCTCCTGGATATGGAGGATCCCCCGTCCTGGAGACCTCCTGCAGCTCCGATTTCCTCCTCAAGAACCAAGAGTTCCCGAGTAGGCTCCATGTTCTGCTGAGGTTGGGGAGGTGCCCTCCGTCTGTGATGGGGACCAGGTTGGTCTGCTTCCTCCTCCTCGTCATCGGAGGTAGCCCTCCTCTCGAACCTCGGTCTCTTAGCTGGGGCCTTCTTCACGAACTCGGCCAATTTCCCATCCTCGTAAAATTTCCAGAGTTGCTTGAGGAGGTCTCGACACTCGCTGGTGAAGTGGCCGATGGCCTGATGGTAGGCACAAAATTTGTTGGGATTGAGCTTCGTGCTGTCCTGGCGGATTCGCCTTGGCTCTTCCAGCATGGCCTTGCCTTTGACGGCAGTGAAGACGTGGTCAACGGAGACAGTGAGGACCTGGTTGAGCTTTTCTTTGAGCTTGTCTCCCTCACCAAAGGCCTTCAAGTTCCGGGGAGCTTTGTAGGTGCCCCCGGACTTCTTCCCTTAGGGCTTCCTTTCCTCGTGGGCACCAATTTCTTTCAGTAGTGCCTCCTGCATAGCCACAAACACCCCCGCCTTGTGGCGGAATTCGCTGTAAGTGTTGGGACATGCGAGGTGCATCTCCTTCCAGAGATCGGTGCCCCTCCTGAGTCCGGCCATAGCTGCGACGACCTTGGTGTCCTCACTCACTGGCTCGCCTTCCAGCAGGATTTTGTTGAACCTTTCCAGGTATTGCTGGTCGGTCTCGCTCTCGCCTTGGTGGATGTTGGCGAGCCGGTGTTTCTGGGTAAGGTAAGATCCGAACCCAGAGAAGTGGGCCAGGAACTCCCGTGAGAGTTGGCCAAATGAGCAGATTGACCCCGGGGCGAGTGAAAAGAACCATCGGTGAGCTCGATCCCCTAGGGTCAGCGGGAAGTTCCGGCACTGGGTGGAGTCAGTGGCGCCGACCGAAATCATGAAGTCCGCGTACTTGGCCAGGTGGACTTTCGGGTCCGATTCGCCTTCGTATGCGGACATCACCGGGAATTGAATTTTCTTCTGGATCGGTGCGCGGAGGATGGCAGGTGCTAATGGAGAGGTGGGGAGAGCCGTGGCGTCAGATCCGCCAGACTTGGCTGCTACTTGTGCTTGTAGCATTTCAACGGCCTTTTTCAGTTAGGCCAGCTCGTCATCTCGGGTCACCTCCGGCGGAGGGTGCTCAAAGGTCGTGCGTCTCGCTGACGCACGTCCCCGAGGTGCCTCACTCTGGGGTGACCTCTCAGTGGCGGGCTGGAATTGGCGTCCGCCGTGGGGGCCTAGTCGGTTAGTGGCGGGTCTCCTCAGCCTTTCGTGGGCTGATCTGCGTGGCTGCTGATCGGAGTCCCCATGGGACGCAGCTGGGGCCGCCATACGCTCATTCTCTTCGTATCTTGGGCCCAGGCGGCCTTGGAGGACTTCCCTCCTTTGTGATTGTGATTGGTGGGTGCCAGATGCCCCGGTGTAGGCGGACTCCCTTCCAGTGTAGGGAGCAGGACCCTCCTCCACCATTTTGGCCTTGCCGGTTCTCTCCCTACGCTGGCGAGCCTATGCCGAGCTCGCCTCCTGCTCGGTGGGGAGTACGTTGTAGTCCCCTCTGGTTTGGGTGCCCTGAGTGGGCCTGGTCTGGTCCCGGGTTTCGGCGGCTGGAGCTCGCCTGGGTACTAGGGCGAGCTCATCCTGCTGTCGCTGCTGCAACCTTTGTAAGGTCGGGATGGTGCGTTGGAGCTCGTCAGGATTGCTGACCAGGTCCCTCAGAGCGGGGGCCAAGTCCTCCTGGGTCACCGCAACTCGCGGAGGTCGCAGAGCTGTGGTGCTCTTCTGGGGAGGTGGTTGTGAGGTCTCCACCACCTGGCGTGAGGTCTCCACCTCGGCCTGATTTTGATCACCCCCTTTAGACCTTCCAGCAGCGGCGGAGGCTTGTCCCTTGGCGGTTCGAGTGTTAGCCATTTTTGGGTTTCGGAGGGGGTAGCTTGCTGCAGGTCGCCGAGATGGAGGGAGGTCGCTGGAGTGGCGGAGGTCGCCGGTGTGATGGTCGTCCAGCTTAGGTGGAGCTGTGCAAGTTTTCGTCTAGGCTCGCGTGTGACGAATTATCCGAAATTCGGTTTATTCATGTGCATGTGCGCGTTTGAAAACTTGTTCCGGGCTGATTTCGTGAAATCCGAAGACTCAGGTTTTTGTCCAGAAATTTGGGTTCTTCGTTCAAGGGATGAAGGTGTATGTGTATCTTCAAGTGTTCTTGGGTTTTATCAAGAACACCTTCAAATCTTCAAATCTTCAAGCAAACTCTAATGTTTCGTTCTTGAGATTTTTAATTTTTTAGGTTCGAGCGCACGACCCTCCTTCTAGCGCAAAATTATTGATAGAATTTACTAATCGATATTTGTTTATGTGGCTTTACGACGGATTAATTCTACCAAACAATAATCTTATGATTTTGTGTTCTTGGGGAGGGAGAGAAGAGAGTTTAGAGAGAGAAATATTGTAGTAGACACTGTATTGATTTTTAGAATTGTGTGAATAGTATAAGAGAGGTCTTATTTATAGGTGTGTGAGTGTGAGACGGCACCTTACGAGCCTATGTGGCTTCCGGTGTTGACGAGGGTTCCTTACCCCCTTCTTGGTCTCTCACACTGCTTCCTTTACCATGCCTCGTCCTACTACTATGCCTTAGACTGGATGAGCCTCATTAAAAACCTCGCCGTAAACCACCCTTGTGGATAAACCGGACGGAGGGAAAAAGAGTGCGCCACCGGGGCTCTACTGACAAGGGGCGAGCTTCCAAGCCTTGACCAGATTCCAGAGTATCGCACAGTGATGTACCACAGTCGGGCGAGCTCTGGTCCTTCCACAGACGGGCGAGCTCTAATCCACCACAGACGGGCGAGCTCTGGACCTTCTCCAGCTCGGATGGGCTCTGGAGACCTGGTAAACCTTGGGGATTATTTCTGAAACCGACGTATTAGTTCGCCATATCAACAACGCTAAAAATACTATCTATTGAAAATGCATAAAGAACTGTGCAGGATCTTAAATGGACACTTGGAAATATTCATATAATGGTCAATGATTTAAAAAGCTTTTCTCATTTTTAATACTTCAACTAATTAACGCGCTGCAAATAGCTGAGAGGGATAAAACATTTATTTTTTTAAGTCTATTGGGATAAAGAACTTTCTCAAGACTAATTTTGATTACTAGAATAATGGAAAGAACCCAAAAGAAAGTGAGATATGACGTACTAATCTATATGAATATGAGAATGAAGCACCACATTATATCAATTAACTATAAGTGATATTATGAATCTAAAGTACAAGATACCCTTTATATTAACCTCACGATAATAAATTTTTTTAATGGCAATATGGACTTTGCTAATGAATTCTTCACACTTCAAGAATTTTGAAAAGGCATAATGCCTCATTTATTTAAAATACTCATTTTGGTCTTCAAGTTATTTAGACTATTGATGAATTTTGAGTTAGATTTTGATACGAGATCTTATTTTTATTAAGGTTGGTTCATTAGATTTCATTCAAAAGTACTGAATTTATTTAGTGTACATGGTTCGAATATAATATTTTCACGATGTATAGTGATACATTTACAAAATAAAATAAAAATAAATGAAAAGCAAATCATTTTACTCAAAATGAAAAGTGGATCATTTTATTCAAATTTGAAAAGTAAATCATTTTGTTCCAATTGAAACTCCAAAGGATATGAGATTTCTTAAAATAACAAGGAATGTTGTCTAATGAGACAATTGTTAAAATCAGAAAAGCTCCATATGCATCTAGAGCTAATCGAACCATATAAAATTTTGTGCCAACGTTATTTATAAATACACTGTGAGAATGAAATTTATATATCAAATAAATGTGAAAGAAAACACATTTTAGAGGAACTAGGATGTCGATATAGTGGGTTGTACCTCACTGCTATTTGAATGTTTGAACTATATATTATCACTGATGGACTATGTGATATTAATTTATATAGGCTTTTGTATAATAATTCATACTGTTGAAGAACTCACATTACGTCCATATTTTTAGAGTGATACATTAAATGAGATGAAAATTGATATAATGCACGATATCGACCTTGTTGTTGCATTGTCGCACTTCCAGATATACTATCTACATCTCACTCTGCTCATTATAAATTTTAAAGGCAAGTCGCTCATTCTGCAAAGCCTACTCTTTAGCAAAAGTAACATTGAGACCTATTTATGCTAAAGATACAAAATAAAATATTTCATTCTTACACAAGATACATGATACATGATATTTGTGGACTAATTAATCCAGAATGTGTGTCATTCAAGTATTTTATGGTACTGCATTATACTTCGACATACGGGTCACATGTCACTTTATTGTCCACAAGACATTATGCATGCAAAACTCTTAGCACAAAGTACATGTCTTAGGGATCACCACCCTAATCACCATGGTGGTTAATGCATTGGTTATGCGCACCAACATGCATTTCTCTGCATAGGTTTATGCAATATTGCATGCATCTTTACTTATACATTTCAGACCCACTGTTCACAAACCATTTTCTACGTACCAGTTGGTAACTGGATATAGCCTGATATTTTACATTTACGCATATTTGGTTGTGCAACATATGTGTCTATTTGCGCCCCCACAGCGCACTAAATTGGGTCCTCAGAAACGATTAACTATTTATGTTGGATATGAATCTCCAACAATTATCCGCAACTTAGAACCTTTGACAGGCGACCTATTTACCGCTAGATTTGCGGGTTGTCACTTAAATGAGACAGTCTTCCCGTCGTTAGGGGGAGATAAGAAAAAGAGTTTTCTATGGGAACGACAGGAAGAATCGTGATCCATTCCCACCTTTTCTCATTTGATCCCCAAAACTTCACAATGAGAAAGTGATGTAAAATAATAAATATCCAGAACGTAACAGATTCAATGCCTGATGCGTTCATTGATATTGCTAAAGTGACTAGGTCATACATATCAGCTGCAAATATGCCTGCAAGGTTAGAAGTCCCCAATAAGGGGCACAACACCATAGAAAAGGTGTTGCAACCATACTTGGTGGAAGTGTGGTTGAGGCTGTGGCTCCCAAAAGGAAAAGGGGGAGGTCACCTGGTTCGATTGACACCACCCAAAGGAAGGAATGGTAGGTGTGGCACAATTAAATCTATCGATCATCAATATCGAAAATACATCTCATGAGATTGTCTCTGATTATAGTCATGTCCAAGAATCATTACGGGAGGACGCTCCGATGTTTAATATGATTCCAGAGAATGAAAGATCTCTATTAATTATGAGAGTGCAGATGAGTCGATGAACTGACATTGCACACAAACTAGCGATGTATTTATTTATTATGTTGCTCAAGAAAATATAGAGCACAATGAAATCGAACCAAGCTCAGTTGTAGAATATCAACAAGAGCAAACTGGCCTAAATACAAGAATCAATCCAGGTAGAACTTGATTTCTGACAAAGTGATGGGTATTTGGTCCGGTAGTGCTAGCCCGACCAAGTGTAAAGCCTATAGGACATAAATAACTCTTTGTCATAAAGCGTAATGAGAAATATATGGTCCTGATATAGAAAACTTGACTTATAGCACAAGGTTTCTCATAACGCTCTGGAATTGATTATGAGGAGACATACTCTCTTATTATGGATGTTATAACATTCTGCTACTTAATTAGCGTAGTAGCATCCGAAGGATTGGAAATGCAACTTAGGAATATGGTTACTGTATATCTCAATAGGGATCTTAATTCAGAGATATATATGAAAGTGTCTGATGACCTTCTATTAACCAAGTCAAGTGACTACTTGATTGGGAAAGGTTACAAAAAGCAAAGAACAATGCCCCTTCGTATTTAAAGAAAAATAAGTTTTAGGTTTGCGATTATGACACTTATGTTGACGGATGAACATAGGTACTCTTAATGAAATTCGAGAAATCCTGAAACTAATTAAAATTATTGAGATAAAGGATCTTGGGAAAACTCAACTTTATTGAGTTTGTGGATACTTATCCACCAGTCTGCATATGTCCAAAAGATGTTCAGGTTATTTAATATGGACAAAATGCATTCTGTTAGCACTCTCGTGATCGGCCGATGTTTGGATTTAAAGAAATATCCTTTTCGCCAAAAGTAAAATGACGAAGAGATATTAGGAATTGAAATTCCTTGTTTAAGTGCAATATGCGCATTATTTTCACTTAGCTCAATATACTCGGCTATATATTATTTTCTCAATGAACTTGTTAACTAAATTTATTACAGGACCAACACATATAGCATTGGAATAGTGTCAAGAATGTACTTTGATACTTAAAAGAAACCAGTGACATGTGCATGTTATTTACTATATAAATGTTGAAAGGGACTGCAAATGAAATTGCAACCCTTAAAGAGAATATTGAATGCTATCCTATACATTTATACACCAAATAATATGTTATTTGGTTGTTCTAATGTTGGTTATATTTTAACCACATGAACGTTCCCAAATTGATTATGTATTTACCATGAGAAGTATGGTGATATCTTGGGCATCGGTTAAGAAAATTTTGATAACTATATCTTTAAGCTATCTAGAGATTAGTACCTTACACGAAGCAATTTGTGAGTGTATTTAGTAAATGTCTATCATCACACATTCAAGGAATCAGTATCTTGAGTTCTACCACTAAAGATCCTACATGCAACATGCATATACAGAGAATATATTGCATGTATTGAATAAATGAAACTGTTTATACAGGTGATAATACAAAGTATATATCACCGAAGTTTTTCTATAGCATGCGACAACAATCTTTGCTCAAGATTCAGACAATTTAAGTAAGCTCTAAAGAAAATGTGGCTAAGTTATTTACATAATCATTGTCAAAGATAACTTTGAGAAACATCTTAAAGGAATTGAGGTGTGTAAACTTTCTGAGCTCACTTGATAGATGTACCTATCAGTTGAGAGGTGTAGACTTCAGGGGGAGTCTTAACATAGGTGCGTTGCAACTCATTTTCCCTTCGACCAAGGTTTATTTTTCATATATGGATGTTACTTGGCAAGGTTTTTATCGAGGGCAACATTCATGCACCATTCATCATTTTGATTTGGCACAAGGGGGAGTGTTAAAGGAAATTACATTTATGTGCCTTCATCCAAAATATTTACTAGAAGGATAGTTTAATCATTTCATTATGTATCTTATATTTCTGTAACCCTAGTTTGTAACATATATAAAGGAATCTCATACACAAAAATAGTGGAATAATCTTTTGGCTTGGTACACCCCCAGACGTAGCCTTTCAAGTGAACTGGGTCAACAAATTCTGTATTCTTCGTTCTTCATCTTTATCGATTATCCTAAAACACAGTATTCATTTTTCAAAAGATTGCAATATTTTTTCAAAAAAAAAGGAGACGTATTCAAAAAAAATAAGAACTTATTTTCAGAAAAATATTTTAGAAAAACGATTTGAATTCAGTTTTTTTTTTTGAAAAAAGGTCAAAAAATTTCAACATCTTTAGATTTCTGCAAAATTTTTGAATGTGTACCAGAATTTTGGAAATTACAAATACAAAATTTTATATTTTTCTCTAAATCAAATAAAAAAAAAAAGTGAAAAAATTGCATCTGGATCTGTTTAAACATCCAAGAAGCGATTTTTTTTTTAAAAAGAAAACAAAAAATAAACCTACAAGATAGACTCCCAACGATGTCAAAGCGACCATGAAACTGCTCACTTCTTTGGATTTCTTGGAGTCGCTCCTGCACTTGTCTTCTCCGAAAAACTCACCATCGCCTATTTGTGGAAAAAACACCATTGCCGATTTGTGTAAAAACCCCAGTCGCCGGATTTGAAGATTGGAAGTGAAGATCGGAAATATTTTGTGGAAAATCGGATTTGAAGATCGGAAATATTTGTGGAAAAATTGCTCCCTTCTTTGGATTTGAAGCCTTGCACTGGCTCAGCACCGCCGCCGCCGACTGGCTCTCCGACCAAGCCAATTTCTCAAAATGCTTCATCCTCTGCAACCGCGCCATTTCCGGCCATGGGTGTAATTTTGCGGAAGAGAGAGGAGAGATAAGAGGGAAGGGGGATGAGATATAGAGAGGATAGATGTGAGAGGAGAGAGGAGACATGATTGGTTTTATTGATGTAGATGAGAGAGAATGAAGTGGGGGGGAGGATAGTAGGTTGTCTCAGTAGGTTACCCCAACTTTTTCAGAACTAGGGTGACATTATGGAAAATTAATAGGTTACTCCTATGGCGACGGCGGTGCAGGGACGGCGGATGGCGGTCGCGATCTGAGCAAAACCAACGCGGTAACGACGAGATCTGAGCAAATTCAACGTGTTTCCGGCGAGGTGGGTTGTGCGCATTTCCTGTATTTGGCTTTATCGCGACAGTGTGGTGGAATCTCTCTCTACCTCTCCCTTTCCCTTTCCTCTCTCAATGAATCAATATGGAGGTGGAAGCCTTCGTGCGTCTGAATTGGTGTCCTTTTGTGTGGCAAGATTTGTGTGTTTTTTGTGTGTGAGATTGGTGGCCGCCGGTTGCAGCGGTGACGTGGTTTTTCATATTTTTAATGTAATTTTTTAGTTCTAAATTTGAAATGTGATTTCAGAGTTGTTTCTATAGTTGTGCAAATAAATTTCTGTCCGTGTGTAAATTGGTTAGCATCTGTGCAAAGTTATTTTGTGTGTGCAAAGTTTACTTTTTAGTTTGTGCAAATTAATTTAAATCTATAATTAATAGTTTTGTGATTTACCTAAATAAATTGTGTGCAAATTGAAAACTGTAAATTAATAAATTGTGCAAACAAATTTGGCTTGTAATATAAACTAATTTGATTTGTTGTGCAAATGAGTTTTTGCTTTGTGTGCAAAAGTTAAATTTTGAACCTCTATGAAAATATGAATTTTTTATGAATTAATATGTAATTTAATGCTATAATATGACTCTATTTGTAAGTTACCCTTTAAATAACCACTCTTCACTTTGTTTTAATTTTTTTTATTACTTTTTTACTATTTTTCATTATTTTATACAAAACTTAACATGTTGTCCATAATATAACAATAACAAATACATTTTATTAAAAAACCAAAAAAGAAAAAGAAAAAAAGAGAGAGTTTAAAAGGAAAGGAGAAAAGTACTTAAATATGCTCAACCATTTTATATTATGATACTGTTGAATTAACAATGATTGTTTGAAATCAATTGGAATAAAGAAATTGAAGAACAACAAGATTTACGTGGTTCGATCAGAAATGATCTACGTCCACGGATGAGGGCACCTCTCTCACTAATCGATGGAAGATGATACAGATTATAAGTATTTTGATCTCACTGAGTATATGATCGTTCTTATTCCTCTATACATATGTGCGTATATATATATA
>JAPKLY010000357.1:419174-480268 GCA_026898435.1 Prunella vulgaris | reverse complement strand
TGATTTGTTTTATATCATCAAAACATCTAACACAGATATCCTAACAACTACTTCTCCAAATGGACTGGCAGACGAATCTCAATAGGTCCATCGAGCAGAGGCTCGTTGGGATCCTGCACATCTATTATGAGCCTCTTAGGAACTGGATTGACAGGCTTTCTAGGCTTCTTCATCTTCCTTAAGTATCCCCTATTAAGTTCCTCGCTCATCTCCATCTTGTGACTCTTCTCTCTCTCTTCCATTGTTTCATGGATATAAAGCTCCTTCTCCTTGGCCAGCCTTATGTCCAGATCAGTGTTTAGTCTTCTCCTCTCCTCATCTTCTTTTTCAGCTTGAAGGGTCGTAGCTAAAGTTAGAGATTTGCCTTCCAGCAGCTTTTGACGTGCAAGATCCCTCTACCTTAGATATTCATCAATGTTATCCACCCTAGCTAACACAATCTCAATGTCATTTGTGTTCTTCAAGGTATCTGCCTGGTTGTGCTCCATCTTACCCTTTAGCTCTGCAACCTCCGCCTCCATATGACCTTTCAGAGTAGCTCCATCCGCCTTCAGTTGTGCAATCTCAGCCGAGTTCTTCTCTTCCCTTTTTTTAATATCATCAACCTATTTAAAATTAACATGTGTCATCTTTTAACTTTTAAATTATGATTATATTGAATTTTGACTTTCATAGTTATCACTTATAATTTAAATATTGATAGGTGGTTATGTTAATTTTTTTATTATTTTATGTATTATTAATTTATTAAATAATTAATTGTATTTTATCGTTTACGTGCTTCCAATTAGTCTCCAACTAATTTCTGACAAGTTGCTAGACCCTAGTGGTCCAACCGACTAGCGACTATTAGAACATTGAGTATGGGTATATATTATTCTATGAATTTTAGATCCATAAAATATTTCATATAAATTTTAATAAAAATATATAGATAATAGATGCGTGCGACATTATGATAACTTCTTAATTAGTACCTTAGAATGTAATTGTATATTTAGTTCCACCTAAAATATTACATGAATGATGTATTTAAAAAAAGTCAAACATTTTATTTTAATTAATTAATTGATTATTTGCTCAAAAGTTGTAATGAAGGACATGGAAAAGGAAAAAAAGGGTATTGGCCTTTCTATTTTGTCTTCTGGATTTATCTTAGGTAGCATTTCATGTGAAAATAGATTGTAATTTGATAGTGATTGATGTTTGTGATAAGTGTCCTTTTAGACAAATTCACAAGCGCGTGTAGTGACTCTTCCAAGCTTGTTGGATCGTAATGTTGATTAAATACGTATTCTAAATTGGGAAATTTTAGGTCTAATGATGATTAAATTTTGATACAAGTAAAACATGAAAAATGATAAATATTTATAGTCTCGCCCAATGAAGTCAAGTAGCTCGAGGGTAAACTTATGTGTTGTGTCCATGTTATTCAGGTGGAATCATAAATTTTTAATGGAACATGATGATCTAGATTCATTTTGACAACTTTTTATAATATGATAGCATAACTAATTTTTTATATATGTTGAACGTACATTTATTATACTAGGAAATTATATAAATAAATTAATTCAGTATTTTATAATTTAATGATTTATTTGGTTTAATGGATAAGATAAATAACTCAAGATAGAACTAGTCAAAATGGTATTTTAGAGATTGTTATTTGTGAGTTAAGTAGTATGTTTGGATTGATAGAATAAGAGAATTAATAATGTAAGATAATCTAATCTTGGATGTTTGAATTATATGATTAATAATAAAAAAATATGCAATTGACAACTTTAACCCCTATATCATAAAAAAATGAAATGAATTATTTGCTAAACTAGCCATTTTTTTCAATATAAGAGAAATATTTTAGTAAATATAAATACAACATATTATTTTCATATCTCTTCTCAATGACAATATTATCTACCATTCATAAAATAAGTTGAATTTTAGTCTTGAACTTTTTATTAGTCTTGAATTTTTGTTCGTTGAATCAAATATCATATTAGATAGGATAATTTGGTTTATTTTGGAATATTTATCAAACCAAATGAGGTCTAAGAAATAAGATAACAAAATTTTACGAATTTATATTCATTTATATATATTATAAAAAATAGAATCCCTAGTGGCCAACTATTCTCAGCGCCCCCTAAATCCATCCCACTATGCATGTACATTTAGGTAGGGGTAGGTGGTTTTCGATCCTATACACTTGTTTGATGGCCAGTTCGACTCGGCGGGGCTCGAACTACTTAGCCAGTGACATTCAATTATTAATTTGGTTATTAAACCAAATTAGCAAAATTCAAATAACCAATAATTTAACCATAAAAAAAAATTGACAGGAATTTAACCATAATAAATTGAAATCTAATAATATGACTACAAAGTATCTCTTAAATGAACTGAATTTCTCTGTTCAGTACCAGTAAAAAATGGAATTATTAATGTAACCATTTTAAAAGCACTTGTCCATTTTTTCACACCAAAATTTTAAAAATTAAATATCACAACACAAAGTCCAGTGATATTACACTACTAAACAAATTAACAATCAACATATCCATATCATGACATAAGGTGTGTTTTCAAACTCATTTAAAAAGTGTAGAATCATTTTTTCTTTAAAATTGGTTAGTGAATAAAAGTGATTCTACACTTTTAAATGAGTTTGAAAACATGCCCAATGACCATAACATTTCGATAATTATGAATAAATGAACTGATGTTATGACTTATAGCTATATATATATATAGAAACATATAGTGACTGATCAAAAAAAATATAGAAACATATAGTGTACTGTTCGGGTTTGATTTTAAAAAGTTTGCCTCAAAAGCTGAAAATTTAAACCAAAAAAACTAAAATTTAAAATTAAAATTGAAGTAAATATCAAATTAATCAAATTATAATTAGGTTTGATTCAGCTAGATCTTTTGATATTCACTATATAGTGCTCACCCTTATTTACAATATCATATGTCTAGTATGAAAAAGAAATTAAAGACCATATCCGGGTTGTAGAGAATCGGATGGATATCTAAAGTCGTCATGTTAACCCACACCCGACCCATATATAAACATATATTTCCGCAGCCACATATCAATTGAGCATGGGTCATTGCATTTTCATATTCATCAATGATCACGCGCGAAGTAGAATACAATGTAGCCTGTTTTTCCTAAATGTTGGTCTCTCCGATTGTTCTTCTACAATTCAATCAAGTTTCATATTTTAAGCAGAAGTCGCGTTTTTCTCTTTAACACGTGGTTGTTATCGACTGCAACACCATTCACTATTCTTGACCTTGAAATACATATTTGAATAAATGTTGTTTTTTATTTAAAAAAGAGTAGGAAACTAATTCGAATTCACAACCATTTTCAAATTTATAGGACTCTTAGATTGTGCAAATCAACCAAACATAAATATATTAGGACCATTTAGAGAAGATTTAGCCCCATAAATTTTTAAATTGTCATATTTATTGTGGTTTGCACAATATAAAATTGTACAGGAGCACGTTCTTACGAGATTGTATCCCATGAACTGATAAACAATTATCAAATTACTTAAATAATAATCTTAAAAGTATGCAATAAAGATATGTCAAATATTAAAATCATAACATAACTTTATGTGATTCACAAATAATGTGTTAACTACTTCCACAAACAGAAGAGATGAACTTACATTTTTATGATGAGAGTGGCTACAAAATTATAGATTGAAAACTTACCTTATGGATTTAGAACTTTGCAATCTACGATTCATATCAATTTGCGATTTAAAACTTGGATTTCAGATCTATTATTCATTCCACAACTAAAATTAACTATATACCTATTATTACTTTTCACAAAATTCAATACAATCACATCATCATTTAATTACCTCTTATTCATCATCTCCTACTTTTCTCTCACTCAATACAATATAATAATGACAAAAACTTATATAAAAATTTCTACCGTAAAAATTTCTAAAAATAGACTAAACAAACAAATTAATTCGCGCGCGCCCAGGTTGATGCATATAACCAACTAAACCAACTAAAGTGCGCAAACCCAATATATGTGCCCAGGAGGTAACCCCGCTTAATTTATAATTTGACTTTAATGAGTCAGGTGAAGAAGTAGTGCTGCTAATTCAGTTTATACTTGTACAACATTGTGTACATAAAAAATCAAATAATATTATACCATAAATTTAAAAATTTATTCTTATATATAGACAAATGCATGTTACTATAAGGGAAAATGTATGTTATTTTTCATACTAAATATTATTATTTTATATATATTTATTTATTTGTCTAAAATAAATATTTTTTCATCAAATATAAGAGAAATGTGTATTAATATAAGAAAAAATATTAGTTTTTTCAAAAATATTTATTTACTTTTGTAGAAATATTTATTTTTTCATATAAAAAACATATAAAATAGTAAAAAAATGTATTATTACATGGATCAATTTACATAAATTTAAAGGGATGATGATTAAATTAAAAACACATATTTATTCTTATAAATATACATTTTATCCTTACAATAACACTCATTTACTCATATAGTAATACACATTTACTCATATAGAAACACAAATTGGAGATCAAGTATGTGTTACTATTAGAGTAAATGTGTGTTATTATCTTATAATATATTGTTGTTTTACAAATATTAATTTATTTTTATAAAATAAATAATTTTTCACATAATGCAAGAGCAAAATGTGTGTTACTATAAGAACATATATTGTTTATTCACAAATATTTATTTGTTTTTATAGAAATAATTATTTTTTCATATAATAACATATGTTTTACATGAAACAATATACTTAGATTTATAGGGATGATGAATAAATTAATAAACACATATTTATTCTCATAAAAATATATTTTGCCATATAGTAACACATATTTGCCCATATAGTAACACAAACTGGAAGACAAACGTATGTTACTATTAGAGCAAATGTGTATTACTATATTATAAAATGTTGTTATTTTATATATATTAATTTATTTTTATAGAATAAATAATTTTTCACATAATGAAGAGAAAAATGTGTGTTACTATAAAAACATATATTGTTTATTTACAAATATTTATTTATTTTTATAGAAATAATTATTTCTTTCATATAATAACATATATATTACATGAAATAATATACCTAAATTTTAATGGATGATGAATAAATTAAACAACACATATTTATTCTCATAAAAATATATTTTGTCTTTACAGTAACATACATTTGTCTATATAGTAACACAAATTGTGAGACAAATGTGTATTACTATTAGAGCAAATGTGTGTTACTATAAGATTAAATGTATGTTACTATATGTATAAATATTTATTTGTAACACAATATTAAATAATATTTTTTTTATAAACACAATAATTTAAAAAAATTTAAAAAAATTAAAAAAGAAAGTAATTGGCGTGGATGGCTGGAAAAATTAGTATAGGTGGGGTGGGATGGGGTTGGGAAGGGATTGGGTGGGGTGGGGTGGGGAAGGGAAATTAATACGTATGAGGATGGGGAGGGGAATAATGTAACAGTTGTGTGTGGGAAAATTAGTACGCAAGAGGTGGGGACTGGGGAGGGGAACACTACTCACACAAAGTGCGCGTGGACATTATTTTTAACTTTATATATATTTAGAAATTTTTACGCAAGTGTTACTCTATAATAATATAAAATCAATAATTATTAAACATTGATTTTGACATAAAATCAAATATCACATTATCAAAATCCCAAAATAAAAACACATGCTTATATTACTCATCAAAAAATTTAAATTCTAAAATTTCAGAGCTATAACTTCCTCCACACACCTAAATCTCAAAACACACATAGCCAAAAGGTATTCCATGTAAGTGTTGGCAATTTGCGCAGCGTGACCCAGTGCAGTCTAGCTTGGGCCAAATGAAATTCTTGGTTTTGGTTGGAAACTCATGTTGTTATGGATTTATAAAATTGTAGTTCAATTCAGTTTTACTTGAACTATTAGGCTAGTCCAACTTAACCCCCAAATTTTTAAATAATTATTTAATAAAATATTTGTGGACTACATTTAATTTTTTGAGATATAAAATTAAACGTAAAAACACTAACTAACCAGGTGCCCGAACCAAAAATTAGTTCAACAAAATTTAAACATCGCAAATATTTATTAATTATAAGTACCCAAAGTCTTAAATAATAAATATTGGATGCAAATAAATATTTTTCTCAAATATAAAAGTTTTATTTGATCAAAAGCACATGAGTACATGGAACGAAGGGAGTACTATATAATCCCATTAATTTTAATTAATGATAAATTTGCCTTAAATTATGTCATTATCATCATGACAATTTTCAACAAAGAGAGAGAAAAACTCTTCATTCATCATCTTTCCACGTCCTGGAAAAAAAACAAGAACATCCAATTTTCTGCTATCACAATTTTTGAAAATCAATTAATTGGATTTGGAGCCAGATTTTTGAATAGGAGGGAATTCACAACTCTTAATTTTTATTCCACCAAAATTTAGAAATTTTAAAATGAACAATTCTGAAATCGACAGTCCTTTATTCTATAAATATGCCAAAATTAGAATGGACCACCTCCAATCTTAAACAATTTACACCCCCACACACATGGATTCGTGGTTCACAATTGATTTGAATGGACCACCTCCAATCTTCAACAAAGAATTATACAATGATTAGAACGAAATTTCAATTTCTGTGACCTCTTCTTCATCGGGAAACTTTGTAATCGAGTTAACCGTAGAAAACCATGAGTTTAGATATCTAATAATAGAGCTTGAATTAAATGAATTTAGAAACAACAATGAAGGAGCGACTTCAGATTCATCAGAGGAGGATATGGTTGCGCAGCATAATTATGCGACTGATTATGGTCATAATTGCATGTTTTAGCACTCATTTCTATATGTTTTTAGTGATATTATGTTCATATTTGACCCTATTATGTGATACTTTGTGTATTTAACCCTTTTTTGCAAGGAAGTTGTGATTGTAGGTGAAAACGAGCAAAATGAGGAAGAAACGAGCAAGATCGGAGAAAGTCCAAATTCTAGAGTTGAGCAAAATGGAGAAATTGCTATACTATGTTGAAGAGCTTGAAGAGAGGGTCGCAACGAAATAAGAATCCAGTCAATCGGAGTTCTAGAGCTCAAGATATGACAAAAACAAGGAAGTCACACATCGACTGAGACTAAGGCCTCGGGAGACACGGACTCCTTCCTCGGAAGACAGGCCTCGAGCGACCAACATCTCTGGAACGATAGGCATTTGTCGAGTGGAGTGTCAACCAAGCTTGATCGACAGTTGCTCAGCTCTTGGACGACAAAAGGCACCCGTGTCGAGCAAGTTGTCGCCCGAGTGGTCGATAGGCCTACAGTTCTTGGGCGACAGCAGCTCAGTTTTCTCGAATTTTCAGGGCTATTTTCGTATTTTTGCGCGTTTTAATGAAGGGCATCTTAGTCAATGATCCAAGGGCACTATATATACTTCCATCTCAGATTTTCTAAAGGACTTTTATCATTTTCTTAGATTCATATTCTCTCATTAGATTAGGAGAAGTTAGAGGTAGTTTCCAAGTGGTGTTCTTAGATTTCCATTTACGATTTCGACGATTACTTGTGATCTACCGTTTGGATTGACGATCAGTTTTCTCCTGCATTCTTAGCATAGCTCAAGCTACATTTCTACCGATTGGTTTTCAATTTCTATTGTCAGATCATTTTCTAGCTTTTAGAGGTAATCTTGTATCTTTTCAATTCCAATTGTAATAGGTAAATTCTTGAATAATTTGTATAATTCCTGAATAATGATGATTGTTATTGCTTCTATTTCTTTTATGTTTACCAAATTAGCCATGGTCTAATCCCTTTGTGTGTTGGTGTATGACTCCTATGGAGTAGTATGGTGATTATGTTGATCTTTTGATTGCTATGAATTGTTGTATGATCAATTCTCTACATTGATGGATTGTATGAATACCTTGCATGTGTAATTGATCATAAGGGCCATTAGGAGATAGTCTCAATGAGAATTGGCCTATTTTCCTAAATCTTCTTGTTCTAGGCGAAATGCATGCCAAGTGTTTGATTAAATTCCTAAGATAGTGAGAGCTATACTTAGTGAATAGGAAGAACAATTAGAGGCTTTAATGTGTTATTAGGGAGACCTCTTGCATGTAAGAGTGGCTTACCAATTGATTATACATAATTCCATGGCATGAGAAAGTGATACCTCACCATATGAAACATAGGATAGTACACTAGCACATAACTCTCACACTCACTCACTTTGCAACCCAAGGTGATAGGTAGTTTACAAGTTTGACGCACTAGTAGACATATATACCAAATTCCCTTTATTTGCTTTGTGTTTTTGAATCAAGAACAATAGTCTTACCTTACAAATCCCTGTCTCCTTTGGGTTCGATATAAAATAAACTTGGTTAAGCTTGTCATTGCAATAACGATCGTGTACACTTGCACGTAGACACCTTTTGGCTAAACAAGTTTTTAGCGCCGTTGCCGGGGAGACGACTTGTTTGTTTGGTTGCTTGATAGTTGTTCTTGTTTTCGATTTTTCTTTACTATTTTTTGTGTGAGAAGTTTTGATACTTGATTCTTTCTAGGTGTATGCACATAAGACATCAAGGGGGAGATCTTCTACCCTTAGACTTGGATCTTGAGAATAGCCTAAGAAGAAGAAGGAGAGAAGCTCGTTTGAATCAAATCAACATGGAGAATAATATGAACGAAACTCGAGATGAGATAAGACAAGAAGTGCCCTTAAGAGGAAAAGTACATCAAGGAGAAGAGAATTTTGCTCAAAGAGAGGTTCCACTTCAACCACAACATATACCACACCAATACCCACCTTATCCACCACCAAATCAACCTTACTATCCACCACAATATCCCAACTACCCCAATTAACCAACCATACTACCCACCACCACCACATAATTACCCATACTATCCATACCCACCACCACCTCAACACCAAAGGCCACAAATCATAAACCCACCTCAAAACCATGAACCATTGCTGCGAGATTATTTTGAGCCTAGAGTTAATGAGCAATATGATGGAATAGAAAGACCGCCGATTGATGCTGAAAAGTTTGAGCTTAATACGAATCTTTTGAAGTTATTAAAGGAGTCTCCATTTGAAGGATCGAGTGATCGAGAAGACCCAAATGCTCACCTTAATAACTTCATGGAGATATGTGATACGATCAAGTACAAAGGAATGTCAGATAGTGAGAAGAAGCTCTGATTCTTCAATTTCACTTTGACAGGGAGAGCTAAAGCATGGATTAGAGCTATGAATCCTAAAGCTACCACTTGGGAGGATTTGAGTTCCCAATTTCTTAAGAAATTCTATCCTCCATCAAAGATGCTCAAGGCAAGAGAAGAGATAAAGAATTTTCGACAAAAAGCGAGAGAGACCATATCTAGTGCATGGGAGAGGTACCAAACCTTGTTGTTGGCTTGTCCTCAACATGGTTTGAGGGATGAAGATATACTTTTGACATTCACCATAGGATTGCATGAAGGAGACAAGAATAACTTGAATTCTTGTGCCGGAGGCTCGGTTTGGACGAAGACCATTCATCAAGTGAACGAGATCATCGAGAACATAGCTTCAAATGATGCTTTCCAAAGAGAGTCTAGCAATGGAGCAGGTGATCGAGTTGCACTTCTTGAGGAAAAGATGACAAATGTGATAAATTTGGTCTATGGAGGCCAACATCAAAACCTTGCTCCAACTCCTATGCAAGTTAGCATTGTTGAGAGTCTTCCTCCTCCTACTACCTCCACTCAAGAGGAAGTAAACTAAATGGGTCATCCGCAATTCAAGAATTCTTATCAAAACAATCAAAGGTCGTATGTTGCTCCACCGTTTAGAAACCAAGGAAGTCAATATTCGAATCAAGGCAATCCTCCTTACAATCCTAATAGAAGGCACGAGAATTTCTCATACTCCAATCCTAAGGGGGCAATCCAATTGCCACCTGGGATTGATCCGGGATCAAAGCCGCCTAATAATGAGGGTATGGGGAGTGTGGAGGACACCTTGGCATTGATTTTAAAGAACATGGAAGATATGAGTGTGGAATTTAGAAAGATGAATGGTGAAACGAACAAGAAGTTTGATGACTTGTATGCTTCACAAGGTAATCAAATCAAGAGCTTGGAATTTCAAATGGGGCAAATTGCTTCATCCTTAAGCCCACAAGTGAATAAAGGTAAGTTTCCTTCTACAACCGAGATTAATCCTCGTGAGCATTGTAATTTGATATCATGTGTCGAGGTTGAAAATGGGGTTGTAGGGAATTCTCCTTTAAAAGTTTTTCATGATGAGATGGTGGAAGAAGTATTTCGTTGTGAGGATGTGAAATTGGTAAGGAGTAATGAAAAAGGCGTGGGGGTAGAAGATATGGTGATGAAGAAAGAGAAGGAAAAGAAAGAAAAAATTGAGGGAATAGATGAAATAGGGGGTGTGGAAAGAAAGGTGGAAGAAGGGAAAGTGGAAAAGGAGGTAAAGGTGGAAATTTCAAAAGGAATGAAAGATAAGCTTGATGATCGATTCAAGAAGTTCTTTGAACTTTTCAAAAAGTTCTATTCAAAGATGCCTTTTCATGAAGCTATTGAAGAAATGCCAAATTATACAAGGTTCTTGAGAGATGCTTTGGCAAAGAAGAAGAAAAGAAATGAACCGGAAATGGTTAAGCTTACTCGTAAGAGTAGTGAGTTGATACAAAATCATTTACCACAAAAGCTTAGAGATCCGGGGAATTTCACATTGAGTTGCCATATTAAGGAGAGCAAGGAAATAAAGGCTTTGTGTGATTTGGACGCAAGTGTTAACATGATGCCATTTTCTATTGCCAAGGAGTTGGGCTTGCATGACTTGAAGCCAACAAAAATGAATTTGCAAATGGCAGATGGTTCAAAAGTGAGACCAAGGGGAATTATAGAGGATGTAGTTGTTCATGTTGGTAAGTTTGTCTATCCCGTTGACTTTGTTGTGCTAGATATTGAAGAAGATTTGGAAAGTCCTATCATTTTTGGGAGACCTTTTCTTGCTACATCGGATGCTTTAATTAATATTAAGCGAGGAGAGGTTACTCTTGGAATGAATGGTGAGAAAGCAACTTTTTCGATCCATGGTAATTCCAAGAGTTCCCCAAAGAAGATTGAAGGGTTGATGAACAAAGTTGTACGAGGTGATATAGAAAGTGAAGAAAAGGATAAGTCAAGAAAAATTGATCTCAAGATTGAGCTTAGTGGTGATGATCCTTTTGAAAAGAGAAAGAAGGTAAATGAAGGCAAGGGGGTGAAACAAATGGTGAAGAAAGCTTATTTTTTGAAGAGGAAATTGAGTGATGTACGTCATTCAACTCTTATCGATCTTGATGTTACTTGAGCTTAAAAGTCGTCCGACTAGGGGACGTTAAATCCAAGCGCTAGATGGGAGGCAACCCATCCGTATCCTTTATTTCTTTTAGATTTTAGTTTTGATTTGATTGATTTTTTTGTGATGGAATGGAAGCATGAGGTTATTTGGTATTTTAGGCCAATTTCTTATGATCATTGCTTGATTGGTTTTGTGCTTAAATGATTAGGAAGAGTTTGAAAAGTGAATTTTTGATATACTCTTGATGAATATTTGGTTTTGAGTTAAGAGTTGTGATTAATGGGTTTTATGTGCTAGCAAATGTGTAATTTACCACTTTTCCAAACTTTATTAGGATTTACAATCCGAAAAAGTTTGGGGGGTGTGTTCGTGTTAAATTTCATCAATTTGCAACCACATTTGATTCATGGGTGTGGATATTCTTGTGATATTTTGAGTATTAAGTGATGTTGTATAGGAAAAGTGTCAGAAAAAGGGTAAAAAAAATGAAATTTTCGAAGTAGGAGTTGAAGGCCTCGGTAGACAGCATCTAAAGCCTCGGAAGACGGCCTTCGCGCGCCTGAGATCCCTGGAAAGACAGGTATTTGTCGCCTGAGGTGTCGACCAGCTGGGTCGACAACTCTACCATTCTTGTGCGACATGAGGGCCACTTGTCGACCAGGGTGTCGACCAGCTTGGTCGACAATCCTACCACTCTTGTGCGACACGCCACGCGCGACTGAGGTGTCGACCAGCTTGGACGACAGGCTGAGCCTTCTTGGTCGACACACCCATGATTGAGGGCGGATTTTGACCATGGTGGGCCATACTTTGACTACATTTTCCAAGGTAAGCCCACTCACTTTTCACTCTTTCTTATACACTCTTACACACACAAACACACACTTTGAATACAAGAATCTTGCACTCTCTCCCTCTCAAACTCACGAAAAGAAAGAAGAAAGGAGAAGAAATTTTCACCTCTCAAATTTCGATTTCCTCTGGATTAATCCTTCTACAGGTATGTTCTACTCACTCTCCTCTACCTATCTCTTGCACTTTTATAAGATTTCTATGTTTGCATTATCATGAATTTGAAATTAAAGTTCTAGGGTTCTTGAGCATGTGAATTGGGGCTTTTTGATTTTCTTGAGTTTTTATGAAATTGATGATGCATTTATGCTACATTGTTGATGGGTAATCCATTGGGAGCCCAATTGCATGCCAATTTTGAGTATTATGAGTTTAATTGAAGATTGAAAAATAGGGGTAGGCATAGTGACGAATTTTAGGAAAATTCATGCTAAAATTGAGTTCTCTTGATAATGTTGTGTTAAATGTTAATAGGTATGAGTATATTGTTGCTAGGTTGAGTTGATTATGTTGATTCACCTATGATTTTGCTTACTTGAGGCTTCATTGGCATTTAACATTTGCATGACTATTTGAGGCATGAATTCCTTGATTCTAAGAATTAAGCCCTTAATTTTCAATCTAATTTTACTTGATAAATGGAAATTGATGGCTGGATTATATTGTTTTTCCTTTGCTCATGTGTTAAAATTTTGCTGGAAGTGTGCTGTTTGAAGCCTTTTATACATATATCTTGCTCATGCTTAAAATCTTTTGTAGGCGATGTCTCGTAGTGGTAAGTGTATTGCTGAAGGTTTAAGTTGGGAGGATGGAAAGATTGTTGAGTTGGAAGAGAAATGTTTTAAGACTTGTCGTAATAAACCATCTTGGTTTGGAATGTCTTTTGGAATCAACAGAGATTGTTACGTCAAGTTTGCAAGATTTGTTAATATGGAGTTCCTTTGTTCAAGATATTTCCTCAAGGACATTACGGGGCCTCTGAAATTTGGAGAGGATGTGGAGTACTTGTTCAATAATATCGGATGGAGTGGATTGCTACATGTCCATGACAACTCATACCGGAATCTGAACATTGAATTTCTGAGCACATTTCGAACTACTGAGAATTGTGGAATTCCTGTAGAGATTCAATTCCATATCGATAACAAAGCTCACACACTTTCCATTCAAGAGATAAACCGTTCGGCAGTGAAGAAGATGTTTCACCTAGCCATTTTTATAAAAAGGAACGGTTTGGGCAAGATCAATCATTTTGGAAGGCGCTTACAAAAAATGATGACAATGAGTTCATCGCCTATCAATTACAGGTTACTCAAATCGGTAATCCCATCCTCATATATATGCACAGATGATTTTGGCCAACACTGTGTTTGCAAGAAGTGATATGGAGGAGATGCAACATGAGAAACTCTATGGCCTCTTTTCTATGCTTATGTGATTGAAAGCTAATTTTGGAGCATATTTTTGCAAGAATCTATCCTACGTCATTTCCAAAGGAGACTGTGCTTTTAGTGGGATGATTGCTCATTTGGCAAGATGCTTAGGGTGGGAACCTAGAGAAGAAGGAAAAGATTTTTCTTACCTTGATTTAGGGTATTTGATGGACACTCAAATAATTGTAAGGCGAAAGAAGAAGCTTTGTCTAGCACATCGACCTTCTATTGAACTTCTGTTTCCTCTTATGGACTATGACACAATTTCTATCATGAAAGAGGAAAATTGGAGCATGAGTAGCCCATTGCATTTTGACATTGCTCGGGAATTCAATCAAGGGAGAAGGAATGTAACAAAGAGGGCAAGAAGAAGGACCAGTGTGCACAGAGATAGTGATATAGAGCAAGCTGAGGAAGAAGATGAGTATGATAGAGGGTCTGGAAGTTCCAATGCTTGGGGTCAAGAGTTCACTTCTCTTAGGACCAATGTCTCGGCTCTTCAGTCGGACTACTCACTTCTCCGTGCCGATGTGACCGCCTTGAATGACAATTATACCACTCTTAATGCCAACATGACAACCATGAGTACTAACATTGAAGAGATCTTAGAAGCCCAGCGAGCAATGATGCAGTGGCACATCGACGAGCGACATTTCACCCATCCTCGTTATCCACCTTCGTGAAGTGATGATTTTGATCTAACTTCATAAGGATGGGTAACTCATTCCTAACTCTATCTCTTGCTTCTATTCCGAATTCTTAGTTTTTAATTTGGTTTATAATGATATTGCTTGAAGATTGTAGTACTTCTTAGGTAGTTTTCTTGGGTATTTGTAGGAGTTTTATATTTTGGATGGATTATGCTTGTGATGGATGTTGATTTATGGATTTTATTGCTATGGATCTTATTTGATATTGGTAGTATGTTTTGAGATTTATTGTGCATTGCATGATTCTTGCCTCCACTCCTTTGCCAAACTTTTTAGACCTATGGTCCAAAAAAGTTTGGGGGGGTGTGATCGTTTCGTCATTCTCATGGCAATGCTATTTTTAGATTAATTTTTGAAAGTATTCTTACGATTTGATTCCTATTGTATTGATGAGCCCTTGTTTTGCTTGTTAATTTTAGCCATTGTTGCTTGTTTTGAGTAGTGAATGCATAAGATATGTTTATCGTTGTGTGAATGAGTTGAAAGTCTTGATTAGTGTAGTGGAATTATTGCTTAATTCTTGTTGATCTTTGATACTTTTGATTTCATGATACTTGAGATTTTGATGATATGAGCATTTTTTATATGAGATGAGTCATGATCACCCTATACCCGTGAGATTTGAGCCAAATTTTGCCCGTTTCAATCTTGAACGGATGACATTTCTTTGATGTGAGTTCCACACATGTGTATTATACTCTAGAACTTGGCTTGAGTCTTGTTTGAGGCTACATTAGACATTGATTTCATATGATATGATTTGAGGCCATCTTTTGGTTTTATATTTAGCTACTTTGCCCTATGAGCCTACCTTGATATTAATATACATTACTTACCATTTTGTGCCTATTGACCTTTCATTTGGCTAACCACACTTTAAGTTATTTTACTTCCTTTTTGGAACTCTCTTGTCCCTATGATTAGTAGAGTGAAAAGAAGGAAGGAAGATTGGTGATATGATGAAGAAATGGGTGGCCAAGGTGGGAAGATGTTCAATTATGCAAGGATTGATGCAAAAATGTGTAAAGGCAAGTGCTAAAAGAGCTTTAAAGAAAAAGGTTGATTTTTCATGAAAAATTGGTCAAGTTTGACCAAAGTGTTGTGAGTATGTTCACAATTTTGCAAAGGGAAGACTGGTGTTTAGAAGTGTGATTTTGAAAAGAGCATGAAGATGAGATTGCTATTTGTATAAAGAGATGATATACATGATGATTCCTTCTATGCTTTACTAATCATACTTAGTCACTATTATCCATATGATCCTTCCCTACCAAAGAGCCAACACTACAACCTTTAAAAGTCCTCAATGATGTGTAAGTTAATTGTCATTTCAAGTGGTTGAGAATTTGAGACTTGAGCCAAGCTTATGGTAGTATTTGCATGTTGTGTGAGGTATGAGAAAGCATAAACACTTGAGGGTTGAGTGAAACAATTATCTTGAGAGGATTATGACTCATTGACTTGACAATATGTTTATTGATTTGAGTTCGATAGTTATTTGGATGATATTGTATTTTAGATTGCTAGATATTGAGTGATGATTCTATGGCATTGATTTTGTGCTTGATGCTTCATACACACAATTATTCCCCTATCTTATCGCTTCGTTGCTCGAGGCCGAGAAACAATCTAGTTTGGGGGTGTGATTAGGGTCATAATTGCATGTTTTAGCACTCATTTCTATATGCTTTTAGTGATATTATGTTCATATTTGACCCTATTATGTGATACTTTGTGTATTTAACCCTTTTTGGCTAGGAAGTTGTGTTTGTAGGTGAAAACGAGCAAAATGAGGAAGAAACGAGCAAGATTGGAAAAAGTCCAAATTCTGGAGTTGAGAAAAATGGAGAAATTGCTATACTATGTTGAAGAGCTTGAAGAGAAGGTCGCAACGAAAGAAGAATCGAGTCAATCGGAGTTCTAGAGCTCAAGATATGACAAAAACAAGGAAGACACACATCGACCGAGACTAAGGCCTCGGGCGACACTGACTCCTTCCTCGGAAGACAGGCCTCGCGCGACCAACATCTCTGGCACGACAGGCATTTATCGAGTGGAGTGTCGACCAAGCTTGGTCGACAGTTGCTTAGCTCTTGGACGACAAAAGGCATCCGTATCGAGCAAGCTGTCGCCCAAGTGGTCGACAGGCCTACAGTTCTTGGGCGACAGCAGCTCAGTTTTCTCGGATTTTCAGGGCTATTTTCATATTTTCGCGCGTTTTAATGAAGGGCATCTTAGTCAATGATCCAAGGGCACTATATATACTTCCATCTCAGATTTTCTAAAGAACTTTTATCATTTTCTTAGATTCATATTCTCTCACTAGAGTAGGAGAAGTTAGAGGTAGTTTCCAAGTGGTGTTCTTAGATTTCCATTTACGATTTCGACGATTACTTGTGATCTACCATTTGGATCGACGATCAGTTTTCTCCTGCATTCTTAGCATAGCTCAAGCTATATTTCTACCGATTGGTTTTCAATTTCTATTGTCGGATCATTTTCTAGCTTCTAGAGGTAATCTTGTATCTTTTTAATTCCAATTGTAATAGGTAAATTCTTGAATACTTTGTATAATTCCTGAATAATGATGATTGCTATTGCTTCTATTTCTTTTATGTTTACCAAATTAGCCATGGGCTAATCCCTTTGTGTGTTGGTGTATGACTCCTATGGAGTAGTATGGTGATTATGTTGATCTTTTGATTGCTATGAATTATTGTATGATCAATTCTCTACATTGATGGATTGTATGAATACCTTGCATGTGTAGTTGATCATAAGGGCCATTAGGAGATAGTCTCAATGAGAATTGGCCTATTTTCCTAAATCTTCTTGTACTAGGCCAAATGCATGCCAAGTGTTTGATTAAATTCCTAAGATAGTGAGAGCTATACTTAGTGAATAGGAAGAACAATTAGAGGCTTTAATGTGTTATTAGGGAGACCTCTTGCATGTTAGAGTGGCTTACCAATTGATTGTACACAATTCCATGGCATGAGAAAGTGATACCTCACCATATGAAACATAGGATAGTACACTAGCACATAACTCTCACACTCGCTCACTTTGCAACCCAAGGTGATAGGTAGTTTACAAGTTTGATGCACTAGTAGACATAGATACCAAATCCCCTTTATTTGCTTTGTGTTTTTAAATCAAGAACAATAGTCTTACCTTACAAATCCCCGTCTCCTTTGGGTTCGATATAAAATAAACTTGGTTAAGTTTGCCATTGCAATAACGATCGTGTACACTTGCACGTAGACACCTTTTGGCTAAATAGCGACAATCACAACAGACAACGAATCAAGTGGGTGTGTAGATCGACTGCAAACAGGACAAGGTATGTGCGGAAGCATAATTGAAATGTTTTGGCTGAAGCAAAGTAGGATTACTTTTTTTAGAGAGACATAGGATTACTTTTATATGAATTGTGTGATTTGAATTACTCAAAATGCAAGATTTATTCCCCCATCTTTTACGTATGCATGTATGGGAAATGAGTACTAATAGTGAAAAATCTTGGCTTTAAAAATGGAATGACCCATAATCACTCAAAATTGATTTTTTTTATTCCTTGTTGGTTGTTTGTTGAAATCATGAATTTAATGGGCATTTTATTTACCACAGAAAAAAGAAAACTGGTCCTAACTAATATGGAACTATGGGCGGTTTACCGTGCATTATTGGAGAAGAGTGTTGATGGTAAATTGAAGAAGAACACAACAAAAGAGGTGCAAGTTATGTTTAATATTGAGAATGTTCGTATTGTTCAAAGAATATGGAAAATTCATAAGAGTACTCCACCAGGTACAGATGTGGATGTTTCATCAAGGAAGACAAGGAATTGTGGTCGAAAACGGATTGAGATTGATTTAATGAGGATCCAAGAGATAGAGTTGCATCGACGAACAACGTTAACATCACTTTCAAATGCTTTAGGAATTAGTTACTCAAAGTTGTTTCATCTTTTTAAGCAAGGCATTCTTCGTCGTCATTCAAGCGCCATAAAACCACACCTAAAAGAAGAAAATAAAATATCTCGACTACAGTTCTGTTTGTCAATGCTTGAAGAGAACACAGTATTGGACAATCTTATGTTTAATGGAATGTACAATTATGTGCACATCGATGAGAAGTGGTTTTACATGACTAAAAAAGATCAACTATATTACTTGCTCGAGAATGAAGGTGATCCTGATTGGTAATGTCAAAATAAGAATTTTATTGCAAAAGTGATGTTCTTAGCAGCCAAGACTTGTCCTAGATTTAGTAATGATAGAAGTGTAATATTTCATGGTAAAATTGGATGTTGGCCATTTGTCACTGAACAACCAGCCCAGAGAAGTAGCAGAAATAGAAATGTTGTCACGATGGAGATGAAGACTATTACTTCTGTGATGAGGGAGACTAAAAGAGTTTTTAATTCAAAAAATTATTCCAACAATTCAAGAGAAATGGCTAAGAAATGAACAAATTGAAACTATTTTCATCTAGCAAGATAACGCTAGGACGCACGTTCTTCCTAGTGACTCTGATTTTCTAGCTGCGATTTTACTAAGTGGGTTTGACATTCGATTAACTTGTCAACCTCTGAATTCTCTTGATTTCAGCATACTTGACCTTGGTTTTTTTGGGTCATACAATCGTTGCAACAGAAAATGCGTGCCAGAACAATTCCTGAGCTTGTTCATGCAGTAGACAAAGTATTCTATGACTATTCGCCCGTCAAACTAAATTATGTGTAGTTGGCATTACAATTGTGCATGAAAGAATCCATGAAATTAGGAGAAAATCGATATAAATTCCCCACATGAATAAAAAACACCTTCATAGGCTAGGTTGTCTTACTACACAGAAATCATGCGAGACGATATTAGTGCAAACAGTCAAAGATGTGGTAGCAACTTGGTAAGTTATTTTTTAAATATGTGTGGTTGTATCTCATTTTATTTAATTACTAATCTCTTGGATTGTATTTTTGGTATTTTAAAATAGGACACAAGAAGGATGACTATGCATAAAACAAGAATCACCAAGATGTTGTTTTCATATCAACTGTTGTTACATTTTTATATCACTTTCTAGTTTTGTCTTCATATCAGGATGACTATATCATATCAGCTGTTGTTACATTTTTATAAGTAATCATCAAATAGGCTAGCAGCAGCAGTAACCTTATAAGTTAAGAATTTCAATTTTATAAGTAAATCACCAAGCAATATTATTAAGAATTCTTTCTTTTATTACTTTTTAGTTGCCCAAATTTTCTGCTTCAATCCTTGTTTTTTTGCTAAACCACATAATTTAAACACAATCATCCACACCAAAGAGAATATAAGTTTGAGTAATTTGTTTTCATCATTCTAAATGTATTTTTGAGCATTAATTAACAATATTTGCACAAAAAACATCAGAAAGATCAATACTCAATAATGAACACAATTTCAAATCCATTTTCTTCAAATCCAACATCATCCAATACCAATTCCAAATCACTATAAACATTTCGCATACACAATATATATCAGATGTTCAAACACAGCCAAGAAAATCCCAACATATAACTAGAAAGAAAAGAAGCAGACATTATGTTCATCTATTTTTCTCAAATAATTGTGGTAATAAATTTTAAGCATTTTCTCTTTCACATCTTCATGCTCATTCTTAATTGGTTTCTCTTGAACCTTAACTGTAACACGACAAATATAAGGCGTAGAAGATCGGTGAACATCATCTTCAATGTCAAAATCAGAGACATATATATATTTCAAACTTTCTACTTTACAAAGCTACGGAGCAATATATTAGCTCTTTCAATGGATGTTTTGGCCTCCTTAATATTCTTTTCAATGGACGTTTTTGCTTTCTCAAAAGAAATATTGACCATATTTGATTTCAACTCGTTATTTTCATTCACATCCATGATTCAAAAGCAGAATGTTCACCCCCTGTAACAAAAATAATTGCTTTATCAAGAAATTTAGAATAACAGAGAGTTGCATAGGAAAAGACTTCATGTTACATAGCCTAAAACAGGGTTCTAAAATTTCATATTAGAACCAAATTTAGATTTAATCAAACCCAAATATATTTCTTTTTATTTTATGCTAATCAAGTATTGCTAATCAAGACTAAATATATTTATGAGTTTATGACGATCAAAACAAACACTCAATAATTCCATTTTCGACCAGAAACAGGAAAACATAATCCAATTCAATCTTCTTTGCCAACAAGAAACAACGATGATGACAAAGGACATAAAAACACAATCACCAACATAAACACAATCATCAAAAGAACTCCAAGTCTCTTACCAATTCGGTCTTCTTTTCTCTTTCCTAAATTCAATCCTATCGATTCGAAATTCTTTACTTTCTCATAAATTCAAACTTATCAATTTAATTTCTTTGCTTCTCCCTGAATTTGGGAGAAATTTGAGGGAAGTATGAAGTAGTGGGGGATGAGACTATTGGAATTTGTGCTCCTCGAAGAGGGCTTCGATTCGGTATATTACTTGCTCAATTCCGATATTGGGTGAATGAGAAATTGAATTTTTATGTTTGTTGTAACAAATGAGGAATGGGAAAGAAGGGAAATGAGAAATGAAGGGAAAAGCTTAAAAGCCTTGTCCCACATTGGAAAATTGTTGTTGAGGAAGTGAGTATATAAGGAGAACTCATCATTAGTTTGTAAGAAAGTCATGGGGTTATGCTCCTCCATACTCTACGCGTGAGCGCACAAGCTAAGTTTTGCCTAAATTTTCATTTCCCTACTCAAGAATTTTTGCTGACCTGAAGAACTCTCCTGAGCCTGACGGACATCCTGAGTCCCGACGGGTCTTTCCTGACCTGACTGAAGGTCCATCCTGACCTGAGTCCTGAAGGTCCTTCCTGACTTGAGTCCTGAAGGTCTTTACTGACTTGACTGAAGGACCATCCTGACCTGAAAGGCTCATCCTAAGGGGTCTTTTCAGGCCTGCTGAGTTTTCAAAATCTCTACAGTTACAACACGTTTTGAAACTTAAAAAACCTGAGTTAATGAAATTAATTCAGACCTTTTGTCGGTTACGGTCAAGACCATTTGTGGGTCTTTATGGCCACACTCCAACAATCATTTTTGAATACTATAAATAGTATTCTTATGTGTTGCAAGAAACACAAGAACAATAAGATATACAAACTTTGAGTGGAAAAATTACACAAATATTTTTCGGCAATCTGCCACATTCTTTTGCCCAAATATTCTGCAATTTTTGTTCATACTCTGGTGGTATTACAAACAATATCTCGGTTCGTTTAAGCAAGATATTGTGCTATATCATTACTTTTTATCGTTGTATCCTGGGAAACAAGTGTCCCATATATTCACTAAGCACCTAGAGTGAGGGGTATTATTTGTTTTAAGGATATCTTGTTTTACACGAGTCTCGATATATTGTATAATTTTATTATTATTTTGCCAGCCATCAGGTGCTACGTTCCAACAGTCTCACAACAAATAATCTTTCAAGATGGCTGATACAAACCCAACAATGACGAATAATATTACCCCGGTGGCTCCTACTGCTCCAGCCTCCACTTCCACTTTCGTTGGTTCAACGGTTCCTTCGGTGACGATTCCAGTTCACCACCACGACAAGCCGGAGAAGGTCACAGGGATGAACTACAAAAGGTGGCAGCAAAAGATGTTGTTCTACTTAACCACGCTCAACTTGGCAAGATTTTTAAGGGAAGATCCTGCCACTCTTCCCGCTGAAACTGACGATCAATCCGTGCTTGCCTAAGAAGCATGGAATCACTTGGACTTTCGGTCCAAGAATTATATTCTTAACAGCTTGTCCGACACTCTTTACAATGTGTACATTGAGATTAAAATGGCATAAGAGTTGTGGGAAAATCTTGAGAAAAAATACAAGATGGAGGATGTCGGAACAAAGAAATTCTTCGTAAGTAAGTTTCTTGATTTTAAAATGGTGGATACTAAACCTGTTGTTAGCCAAGTGCAGGAGCTACAAGTTATTATTTCAGATATCCATACGGAAGGAATGGTGATTAGTGAGTCATTCCACGTGGCTGCCATCATCGACAAGCTACCCTCCGGATGGAAAGATTTTAAAAATTACCTCACCCACAAAAGAAAGGAGATGACGGTGGAGGAACTTGTTGTTTGTCTTTGTATTGAAGAGGACAACAAGAGATCAAGCAAAAGAAATGATGCCTCTGAGCCCAAAGCTAATGTTGTTGAACATGGCCAAGGGTCAAGGACCAATCCCAAAAATAATGGGAAGAAAAGGGAAAAAGAAAACCCTTCGACCAAAAATTTGGATCCGAAGAAGAATGATTTAAAACAAAAATTTACCGGAACTTGCTACAATTGCGAGAAGCCCGGTCATAAAGCGGCTCAATGTACAAAGCCGAAGAAAGACCAAACAAATATGGACAACCAAGATAAGAAGCACATCTTGGCTGTTGTGTCCGAGATAAATATGGTGGGCTCAAACCCAAGTTAATGGTGGCTCGATACGGGTGCAACCCGTCATATTTGTTCCTCCAAGGAATTGTTTAATTTCCTTGATGAAAATGTCAATGAAGAGAAGCTCTACATGGGCAATTCGACTACTTCTAATGTCAAAGGAAAAGGGAAGGTAGTGCTGAAATTTACCTCTGATAAGGAGTTAACCTTGAACAATGTGTTGTACGTACCGAAAATTCGAAAGAATTTAGTAGCCGGGTCTATTTTAAACAAACATGGGTTCAAGATTGTAATAGGGTTGGATAAAGTTATTTTATCCAAAAATGGAGTGTATGTAGGGAAAGGCTATGATTGTAGTGACCTTTTCAAATTCAATGTAATGACAATTGAGAAAAGTATGAATAAAAATGCTTCATCTTCTTCTTATTTGATTCAGTCTTCGATTACGTGGCATGGTCATTTGGACATGTTAATTTTAATTCATTAAGAAAATTAATGAATTTAAATAGTATACCTACACTCCAAATTGATACAAATCATAAGTGTGAGATTTGTGTAGAAGTGAAAATGACTCGGTCATCTTTCCGAACTATTGAAAGAAATAATGAACCACGTGAATTAATTCACACGGATGTGTGCGATTTAAAAAGTGTACAAACACGTAGTGGGAATAAATATTTCATCACTTCTGTAGATGATAGCACAAAATCTTGTTTGTGTATCTTCTAAAAAGTAAAGACGAAACTTTTGACAAGTTCATGCTTTATTAAAATGAGGTTGAAAATCAAAATATTGAGAAGTGATAGAGGAGGTGAGTATGAGTTTCCATTTGCCGAATTATGTGAACAACACGGAATTAAGCATGAAACTACCGCACCTTATTCACCTCAACAAAATGGTGTCGCGGAACGGAAAAATAGAACATTGAAAGAAATGATGAATGCAATGGTACTAGATTCCGGACTTCCTCAAAATATGTGGGGTGAAGCGGTGTTGATGGCAAATTATCTTTTAAATAAGATACCACGTAAGAAAGTTGATAAAATTCCATATGAATTATGGCATGGTCGAGCACCATCTTATAAATACTTAAAAGTGTGGGGGTGTCTTGCTAAGGTTGCAATTCCACCACCTAAGAAAGTAAAAAATAGGCCCTAAAACTGTTGATTGTATATTTATTGGATATGGACATAACAGTAGTCCCTATGGGTTTCTTGTGTATGAATCTCAAATTGACGATATTCATAAGAATACGATCATGGAATCAAGAAATGCCTCATTTTTTGAGCATATATTTCCATGCAAAACAAATATTGAAATAAATGAAGGGGCTAGTACTTCTAAAGAACATGCAAACCTTAGCCATGCAAACCCTAGTTTTGCAAACCCTACAATGGATGAAATTATAGATGACGAAGAGGTTCAACCAAGACGTAGTAAAAGAGCACGAGTAGAAAAACCTTTGGTCCGAATTTTCTAACTTATATTCTAGAAAGTGAACCTCAAAGCTTCAAGGAAGTCGTGAACTCTTCCGAAGGTCCTCTTTGGAAAGAAGCAATTCAAAGTGAAGTTAATTCTATTTTGCAAAATCACACGTGAGAACTAGTGGATCTCCCTCCGGGAAGTAAACCATTAGGGTACAAGTGGATTTTCAAAAGGAAAATGAAAGCGGACGGGACCATTGATAAATACAAGGCAAGACTTGTGATAAAAGGTTATAGACAAAAAGAAGGTCTTGACTACTTTGATACGTACTCTCCAGTAATGAGAATTATGTCGATAAGATTAATCATAGCAATTGCCGCTTTGAGAAATCTTGAAATACATCAAATGGATGTAAAAACTGCCTTTCTAAATGGCGATTTAGATGAGGAGATTTACATTGAACAACCTGAGGGGTTTCTAGCTCCGGGACAAGAAAACAAGGTGTGCAAATTAGTAAAATCATTATATGGTTTGAAACAAGCACCAAAACTATGGCATGAGAAATTTGATAATGTCATGTTAGAACATGGATTTCAAATCAATGAATGTGACAAATGTGTTTATATAAAAGACACTGAAGATGGTTACATAATCATGTGTCTTTATGTAGATGACATTTTAATCATTGGAAGTAATGATAAAATGGTAAAGTTCATAAAAAATATGTTGAATTCCAAGTTTGACATGAAAGCTATGGGACTAGCTGATGCTATACTTGGAATTAAAATTCATAAAACATCAGATGGAATTGTCTTGAGTCAAACTCATTACATGGATAAGATTCTAGAAAAGTTTAGCAATAACGATACGGGTTTTGCTAGAACTCCGATAGATCCTAGCCATCATCTAGCAAAAAATAGAGGTAAAGGTGTGAGTCAAGTGGAGTACTCAAGAATAATAGGCAGTCTCATGTACTTAACCAGTTGTACAAGACCAGACTTGGCCTACGCCGTAAACAAGTTAAGTAGATACATGAGTAATCCGGGTGAGTGTCATTGGAGAGCTATTGTAAGAGTACTTAGATACTTGAGGCATACGCGAGAATATGTACTACATTATACTAGATATCCAGCTGTAATTGAAGGTTATAGTGATGCTAATTGGATATCTAATTTAAAAGACTCGAAGTCTACAAGTGGATACGTTTTCACTTTAGGAGGAGCAGCCATATCTTGGAGATCTTCTAAACAAAGGGTGATAGCAAGATCCACCATGGAATCTGAGTTTATTGCTCTAGATAAGTGTGGTAAAGAAGCCAAATGGTTTAGAAATTTTTTAGAAGATATCCTAAAGTGGAAAAAACCGGTGCCACCAATTTGCACTGTGATAGTCAATCAGCAATTGGGAGGGCACAAATTAATCTATATAATGATAATTCTAGACATATTCGTTGTAGACATAATACCATTTAACAACTACTCTCTACTGGGGTTATCACAATAGACTATGTAAGGTCTAAAGATAACACAGCGGATCCGTTAACCAAAGGGTTAAATAGAGAGTTAGTTTTGTCGTCATCTAGAGGAATGAATCTTAAAACCTTAGAAAAATGAGTGGAGATGAAGGAAAACCTTACCTAAATGATTGGAGGTCCCAAGAATTAGGTTCAATAGGACAACCTAATTGTCTAACTCAAAATCACTGTTTTGTGGGGGATAATTTAATTAAACCCTAGAATACCCATTGCCTAAAAGATGTTACAGTGAAGTGTAGTGAGGATTAGCAAAAAGACTATTAATGATTTGAGGAGAGTTAGATAAACTCTCAAAAGAATCACCTATGTGAAAGAGAAGTGGGACTGTTTCGAAGGGAATATTATAAGGCATATTCCTAGAAACTCTTGCAGAACCAGGCAGATGTTCATGGCTGAAACGAACATACTCATGAGAACTGAGAGTTGTAAGGAAGAACTTGAGTGAATTACACCATCGTTTACACTAATGGTTGATAGTTCAAAGACATCAGGTCTACTATTCAATTAGTAAAGTAAGTGTATTTTCACAAGGGAAGGTTCAAAGAGTAACACCTACCTATCCTTTGCAAGCTTCTAATGTTGATATATATCACCAAAAACCTTTTTTGGTATCTATATCACCAAATCATGGCCGAATTTGGCCTAAAAACCTCGAACTTGTGTGCGGGCGCGTCCTGCGGACACAAATGTCGCAACGATTTGGTGGCGGCCTGACAAGCTAAGTTTTGCCTAAATTTTCATTTCCCTACTCAGGAATTTTTGATGACCTGAAGGACTCTCCTGAGCCTGACGGTCATCCTGACCTGAGTCTTGACATGAAAGGCTCATCCTGAGGGGCGTTTTCAGGCCTGCTGAGTTTTCAAAATCTCTACAGTTAAAATACGTTTTGTAACTTAAAAAACCTGAGTTAATGCAATTAATTCAGACGTTTTGTCGGTTACGGTCAAGACCATTTGTGGGTCTTTATGGCCACACTCGAACAGTCATTTTTGAATACTATAAATAGTATTCTTATGTGTTGCAAGAAACACAAGAACAACAAGATATACAAACTTTGAGTGGAAAAATTAAACAGATATTTTTCGGCAATCTGCCACATTCTTTTGCCCAAATATTCTGCTATTTTTGTTCATACTCCGGTGGTATTACGAACAATATCTCGGTTCGTTTAAGCAAGATATTGTGCTATATCATTGCTTTTTATCGTTGTATCCTGGGAAACAAGTGTCCCACATATTCACTAAGCACTTAGAGTGGGGGGCATTATTTGTTTTAAGAATATCGTATTTTACACGAGTCTCGATATCCTGTATAATTTTATTATTATTTTTCCAGCCATCAGGTGCTCCGTTCCTACAGAGATGACATGGGTGTTGAAAAAGAGTGGAGAAGAAGGTGAAAAATCAAACATTGAAAAAATGCGAATAATTTATTGGGAGAAGAGTAAATAAGAGTTTTGTTGGATTAAGAGGCTTAAACGATATTTAAATGATAAATTATTAAAAAAGTTTAAACGACTTATAATAAGAATAGGAGGGAGTAATACTTATTAGACGTGGTCTCTTTTTAATTTGTTCTCTGAAAAAAATTAAATGATCTGTACAAGACATGATTAATGATGATGAGAGTGATAAAAATTTAAGAGAGATGTGCAAATGCGAAAGAGTCAGAGAAAGGTGTGAGAGGAAGAAGTTGGTAGGACAATCTAGTAAAAAGTAGAAAAAAGTACAAACTGGTTCAACAAATTCGCACAAATTACAAATTAATTTATGTGGAAAGAAAAAACACTTCCGTGCAAAAACAAAAAACACTTTCATGCAAATTTTTATGAACAAAAGTAAAAAGAGAAGATGATATGTGAAATTAATACTCCATTGGTCAAATTAACAAGTTTTGTACTGATTTAACAATTTGCAGGAATCCATGTAAATTCACATAAAAAAAAAATTGTTACGAAATTAATTGTGCATTTTCACCAATTTAAATCTGTATATTTGTTATATAATTGAATTATGCTGATGCATATAAAACCTATTCAAATAATAAATATAATTAAATGAAATTGTAAGGAATTAGAGACAACAAAACTGGAGAGAAAAGGGCACCCACCCGGCCCGGCCCCGTGAAAACCGTTAATTTTTGTTCCCATTTCATTTCTGATTGCACCTCGCATGTTCCTGCGAACAGGAAATAAAGGGGAAAGGAAAAAAAAAAAAAAAAACGAAATATTCAACCCTCATCTCTCTCTCTCTCTCCGAAGAGAAATCTAAATTAATTTCTCTCTCTGTCCATCCGTCTTTTTCCTCATTATTAGTAATGGCTTGGGCCCAAGAACCCTAAGTATTCAGCAGCCGCCCGTTCTGTTCCAGGGAGGAAGTGGTGCTAGCACAGACGCGTCTTGATTTCCCCATCTTTCTTATTTTAGTATGTAATTTAGCTGAAGCAACACATGTAAGTAAATTAGAACTCAATCTTTGTTGGTAAAGCATGTTTAGTTGTGTGAATTGCTGCTTATTTGTGTTAAGCCTGTTGTTAGTGACGGGTCAAGTTTTTTGTGTTTACTTTGCCTATGGTGGGAGTGATTGATTGAGTTTGAGAAGTTTTTAATTCGGCGAAGGATGTGAAGTTTCAAACTTATTGATTTCTTTTTTAATTTATATGGGGAGCTTGTTATGGGTTATTAAGCGTGGTAACTTTTTTTTTGATATTGGATTGAACGGATTATTCTGATAAATTATCTCAACTCTCTTCACTTTCTGTGTTTGATTCTTAAGGACAATAGTTGAAGAGCTTTAGCAATCAATTGCTGAGAAGAAGTGCTTTGCTGCGTGCTGTGGTCTCTACGGAGTGACGATGTGCTGTCGTGACGTTTTCCCGATTTAGGAGAGGCATTTGATTACTGTGTTCTAGTTTGTTTTGGGAACCTTCTGTGGTTATACTCTTGTGGAAGTGGGAAATTTAGCCTGACTTGGGATCGTGTAGCCTGAGTTAGTTGGCAATGGCCGACGATGGCCTACGGCTTGGTGGGCTTTCTTCAGGGTTGGCTGTTGTATTGAATGGTCAGGATAAGAGAGAGCGTTCTGGGAAGTCCCATCTGGTTTCATATTGTGAAGGGTTTGGCGAACAGTCTGTGGAACGAACTCTTGAGCATATTTTTGGTCTCCCTTATAGAACGGTTAATCAGTTGAATGGCTCTGTTGACAATGTTACTGTTTGTTCGATAATAAAGAATGAATTCTTTAAGCATCATCCAGAACTGAAAACTGTTAGAAATTATGACGGGGTATCTATGACTCGTGAGGATTCACAACTCCGGGTTGTTGGACTTGATGAATATAGCATTTGTGGAGACATTCGAACTGTCAAAAAACCTTTGCTTGTAGAGAGTCATGCTTTATTTAGCAGCGCAAGGGCTGATGCATGTGTATGGAAAGGGAAATGGATGTATGAGGTTACTCTTGAAACTTCTGGTATACAGCAAATTGGATGGGCTACTATTGCTTGTCCCTTCACTGATCATAAGGGTGTCGGGGATGCAGATGATTCTTATGCATATGATGGGAAAAGGGTCAAGAAATGGAACAAGGAAGCTGAGGCGTATGGCCAATCATGGGTTGTTGGGGACGTGATTGGATGCTGCATAGATCTGGATTGTGATGAGATTTTGTTTTACAGGAATGGCATCTCACTTGGGGCAGCATTTACTGGGATACGGAAGATGGTGCCTGGATTGGGATACTATCCTGCTATTTCTCTTTCTCAAGGTGAACGTTGTGAGTTAAATTTTGGTGGATTCCCTTTTAAATATCCGATCAAAGGCTTTCTTCCAATGCAAGCTCCTCCCTTGTCCAAACCTCTTGCGACTAATCTTTTCGATTGCCTTTTGAGGCTGTTGCAATTGCAGCGTTTGGAGAGGGCAGAAACTGATACTGTTGAGAAGCTCAGGAGCCTGAAACGATTTGCTCCATTTGAAGAACTTTGGCATCCCATCTCTCATGGTATTTGTGAAGAGTTATTCTCTGCTTTGAATGCTGAAAGTGTGAGTGCAGGGTACATTGGACATGGCTCATTTTTGTCTTTTTTGATGGAAGTCTTCAAAGTACATCAACCCCATGACTATTTAACTTTGGATAGAGTGCTTGATTCATTTCTTGGCTTTGAGGAATCAAAACTCTTGTTTGAGCATGTATTTGATGCACTCTCATCAGGGTGTAAAACAGCATCCCTGGTTCTTATAGAATGTCCTTACTCTGGGTCATACAGTTATCTTGCTCTGGCATGCCATATTTTAAGGAGAGAAGAAATGATGACCCTCTGGTGGAAGTCTTCAGACTTCGAATTCTGGTTTGAGGGGTTACTTTCAAGGAAAAGCCCAAACAAGCAAGACCTCCATTGTCTGATTCCTTCGGTTTGGTGGCCTGGCTCATGTGAGGACATTTCTAATGAGAATAGCATGGTGCTGACAACTAAAGCTCTATCAGAAGCTATAAATAAGGTATGCTTTTGCATAATAACTAAGCTCATTTGGCATCTATTTAAATTCTATAGTTGTTTCAGTTCTCATGAAGCGTAGCTTATCTTTGTGCCTATGGATGTTAAAAGCCAATAAATTGATATAGTAAGAAGCATACGGATAATATAAGCAATGAAAAAGAGAGGGAATATGATTCTCTACATCGAGTTAGTTCTTAATCTTTTTCCTAGTTCCATTTAAATTGATCTTTATGAAGTGAAAGATTTTTAGTAATAATGGGTTCCTCTTTATTGTCACAATATTTTATGAAAAATATTATACATCTGATTATTTTGTTTTATATTTTGTTGCATGGCTACGGTGCCTTAGATTGAGGAGAAGCAAAGGGATCTTTGTCGTTTGGTTATGCAATTCATACCACCTGTGACACCCCTGCGGTTACCTGGTTCAGTTTTCTGGACATTCTTACAGAATATTTTACTGAAGAACCGGGGGGCAGACCGTAACATGCCACCAGCTGGAGTTTCAAACAACTCAGTTCTTGTTTCTTTGTTTACAGTCATTCTCCATTTTCTGTCAGAAGGTTTTGCTGTGAGAGACATCTATGGCTGGATCAGGGGACCTGGGACTGATTCTGGAGCTCATGTGGGCTTCCTTCACCGGGGTGGCCAACAAAGTTTTCCTGCTGGCCTATTTCTGAAGAATGATCCCCATCGAATTGATATATCAAGGCTTGGTGGATCTTATAATCATTTGTTAAAATCTAATCCCGTAAATAGTGTTGAGGAAGAAGAAACCATTCGATGGGAAGAAGGATGCATGGATGATGAAGAAACCAGAGTAACCCATTTTAGTAGGCAAAAACCATGTTGTTGTTCTAGTTACGATGCTGATCTATCAAAACTCTCTAAAGATCCTGTAAGACATATGATGAAAGGTTCGCGTGGAAGTTGTAGCTCTCTTCCGGACAGACCTTCTCATGTTACAGCTGAATGTAGTGATAGCAATTTAAACGATGAGATATCTGACAAGCCCAGCACTAGTGATCATACTGATTCTGAGTTTGCTTTTCGACCAATCCAGCAATTGAGGAGTTTACCGAGGGCGAACACATTATATTCAGCTACTTTGAAAGAGGAGGAGCTTTTAGATGCTATGCTTTTGCTTTATCACTTGGGTCTTGCACCAAACTTTAAACAGGTCAGCAAAATTTTTTTAAGTCATGTATTTCCATAATTCTAATTAACACTTCGGCTGATCTAAACTCCCTCTCCTCTTTATGCATTAATGTTTAGAATTAATTAAGGATGAACTATGCATTTATCTAATGGTATTCTATTTGCATAGGCATCTTTTCTTGAGTTATTCTTATATCAAGTTGTATGTTGGGTCTGCAAAGTAGTTTTATCATCCATTAGGCTGCTTTACTGCTTTCTAAGATTAAATATTTCTAGTTGGTATACTGCCCTAGTGATGCATCAGTATTAGTTGAATATGCTGGCAACACGCTGCAAAATTAGAAAGTTTTTTACTCACTTCTTGCAGTTAATATGCCTTTGGCTGACCCTACATTTGCTTCATATATAGTTTCATACACAAAAGGTTTTTTGCATGGCTTATCCTCCATTGACCTTATGACCCCTGCCCATTTATTCTCATACTTTTGAGTTCAATCAATCTTTCTTTTCTTTTTTCCTTGTCGCCCTTTTTCTCTGACAGAGAACCATTTCCATTTCAGAGCATGGTCAATGATCATGCTATGATGACGTGAAGACTTACATTGCATATACTGTTTCATTTAGATCTTCTGAAAAAACTAATAGAAGTGTTACTGAATTTCTTTTGTAAATTAGGCATCATCTTTCATGTCTCGACAGTCACAATTTATCTCACTCTTGGAAGACACTGATAGACAAATCAGAGAGAGCAGTTTTGGGGACCAAGTGAAGCGCTTGAAGGAAGCTCGCAGCGCTTATCGGGAAGAGGTTATGGACTGTGTCAGACATTCTGCCTGGTATTGTTTCGTTCATAAGTGGCGTTAATATAGTATCTATTACTCCCCCTGTCCATGAAACTTAGTTACAATTCTTTTGAGCACTGTATCTAATAAAAATTAGTATTATATTGAAAAGGTAGATAAAGTAAGGAAAAAATGGGGGTATTGTGGGGCTCAAACTTTTGTTTGTGAGTGTAGTTTATTTCCAAAAAGGAAGGGTAATAAGATTGGTGGACTACCCAAAAAGGAAAGTGAGAATAAAATTGGTAAATAGAGGGAGTATTACTTACTTTCATTGTGTTTATGTATAAGCATACTGAATCTTAACTGATACTACCTCCGTCAGCCAAAAGTTTGCGGTACCTTTGGGGGCACAATTTTTAAGAAAAAGTGTAATGAGTAGAATGTGTAAGATATAGATTATGATGTAGAGGTTTTGAGGGTGGAGATTTAAAGGAATATTTCCATTTTGGGAATATGCAAACTTTTGTGGGACAGAGGTAGTAAGTCTCATGTTTATTTAGTGCTACTGTAATGATGGCCACTGATTCTGTTTACCTTTTAGTGTTGTAAATAAAGTTCCTTTTTTCTCTCAGGATATTGTAGCTTTTCTTGGATAAGTAATTTTTTTCAGTATGATGTATTACGCATAATCATGACTTTTGGAATGCTTCATCTCGTACATGGTTACACATAGGCAACAGTTCAACCCTCCAAGTGTAACTGCACTCTTTTTGTTGCAGTTGGTCTGCATTCCTCTATGTATTTTACCCCAGCTGTCTGCTCACTTTATTTAGTTTCTTCAGATATTGAACAAATACATTTGTTGAATCTAATAGAGTCATGGACCATGCATGCTTGTTAGTAGTATATGTATTACATCATTAAGACGTTCTATAGTTTTGTATGCACTTAGTGTGCTACTTCACCACAAATTATATTATTTTCTATTCATGCTCTTAATCTGCATATTACTAAGTGACATGTAACTCTGGTTTTGATTCCCCATTAGCAGGTTGTGAAGGTTGTGATATACTCGTTGGAGCAATATTTACATATTGCTTATTGATTTTATTTGTTTATCTTTGTGCTATACTCAGATAGATAACCCTCGTAACTTCTGAAAGCTAGTCTTGTTGTATCCTGTTTTTGGAATGTGCCTAACGTGCAAATTTGATTTTATTGAACAGGTATCGCCTTTCTCTCTTTTCTCGCTGGAAGCAAAGGGGAATCTATGCTGCTTGCATGTGGATTGTGCAATTGCTTTTAGTTCTTAGCAAAGTGGATTCAATCTTCATCTACATTCCTGAATTTTATTTGGAAACTCTGGTATTATCCATAATTTATGTCTGGCACACATCTTCTGTTGGTAGTCTTTTTTACTTTTCTATTTTATTTGCAATTACAATTTCTCCAGTACGATGCACGGTTAGTACATTCACGACCCCTCAGATATTTATGAAGTTTGGTTGGAGGTTTAACAAAACAATTATAAACACACATGCAAATTCAATAATAAACACTTCAAATCGCACACACGAAAAAAATCTTATTAAAGATCAGAAAAACATCTTTAATTTGATATATTATGCATTAAAATGAAGACTTGAAATGAAAAGGTTAATTAAGGTTAGACCTTCCTTCTTGATGTTAATTCATATTTTTTGCAGGTTGATTGCTTTCATGTGTTGCGTAAGAGTGATCCTCCATTTGTCCCCTCAACAATTTTCATCAAGCAAGGACTTTCATCTTTTGTATGTCATGGGCTTCTCTTTGCATTTCTACTTGTGTGTCCTGTTTCTGACTTTTGATATTTTATTATTGGATTTGCATTAGGGGATTGATGTATGAGTTTATATATCTTTGAGTTTCCTGAATTTTAAAACTGGAGTTAAAAATTTCATTATTAATCAGTGTAGAAACTGATGAAATTTATTTACTATCCTTCAACCTTTTTTCGTGGAATGCTTCGCTCTTAAGACGACTTATAATTTATCTCACAATTAACAATTAGCTTTACAATGAGGACTCTATCTACTCAAATAATTGATAAATTTTATACTTCCAGGAATGATGAAGTTAATGAAGTTAAATCCTCATTTCAAATCAATAGATGCTATACTTTGGCTGGAGATGAAGCATTATGTAATCACATTTTGCTATTAGGCTTAAACTTGTCTTAGCTTTTCTCCATTAAGCATTCTCACCTATATACGATTTCACCTCATTAAAAGTTTTGACTCTTGCTACTTTTTAAGGGCGCATTTGATGCTCTATTTGTTAATCAAGGAAATTCATTATATATGCTGAATTAAGTTCTGTTCGATATTCACAAAATATCTTAGAATGAACAGATAAGTTGAGCTCTGCATTTCGTATCTATTGAGTGACATCTATAGAAAAATTCTATTTTTGATGTGTGGACATCATTACATCATAAGGTGGTTTACAATAGATTCTGTTAGTATATTAAGAGTATCCTGAATCGTATTACATTATTATACTTTCTCTAAACAAAATTCAAAACTAATTGGCATTAGAGAATATAATTCTGGAAACCAAACACAAGACCGCCTAAAATAATTGGCTAATAAAAACTAACTTTTGGAACCTGTAAAGAGAATTTTGTGGTATATGGCTTCAGTCAGGAGCAAATTAACGTATGGCCTCAATTAGTGACATGAATGCTCTTTGAAGCAAAGACAAACAAAGGCTCAAGTGTTATATCTAGGGTACTCTGGTTCTACAGAGTTATGGACTATTTATTTGTTATTTCCTTTTTCATGTATTTGGTACCCATAAATACTTCTATTTCTCTTCTTTTCATTTGGCATAGGGGTTTCTAGAAGTGGCATTTCATGTTAAATCCACCACATAAAGCACACATGGAGAAGAGAACTCCAGAAAATGACTGTCTGCTGCCTAATCTGAGCCCCTTTTTCTTAAAAAACTATTGGCTATTGCAAGGGAGACTTGACTTGTACAGATTGTTTTATGTTACTTAGGCTGATATGATTGGAATTGTAAGCAACTTGAACAATATTTTTTGGTAAAAATACTATTTGCGACTCTTGTCCACCTGAATGACATGTTTCATTTCTGGCCTCAGTTTAAAATAAAATTGAATATGGAAGTCATGTATAATGTAGAAATGTCCCGGAATAATTAAATTTTTTATGATCAGGTCACCTTTGTTGTTACCCACTTCAATGATCCAAGGATATCCAGTGCTGAGCTGAGGGATCTTCTGCTCCAATCTATATCTGTGTTGGTACAGGACAAGGATTTTTTGGGGGCTTTTGAATGCAATGAAGCTGCAAGACAAAGGATGCCAAAGTCATTATTATCTGCATTTGACAACAGATCCTGGATTCCTGTAACCAATATACTTCTTAGGTTATGCAAGGGTTCTGGTTTTGGGATTTCAAAACGTGGAGAGTCATCATCCTCATCTGTACTATTTCAGGTAACCTGCTTTTGCTTCTTGCTATTTATGTACTTCTTTTGCTTCTGAATTTTGTATAAATATGCTCTCCTTTTTCTTAAAGAATTTGCTGCGAGATGCTTGCAAAAGTGATGACGAGTTATTCTCAGCTTTCCTCAATCGTCTGTTCAATACTCTCAGCTGGGCGATGACTGAGTTCTCTGTTTCAATTCGGGAAATGCAAGAAAATTACAAGGTATTTATTTTTTTGGTTTTGCCTGAAAGATCAGAGTAAATTGCAAAATTGATTCCATATCTATTGGTGTTTGATGATTTTAGTCCTATATAAATTAATTTTCTCAAATAAGTATCATAACTTCTATAATTAAGCAATTTTAGTCCTATAATGTCAAGGTTGTAGGATTTTTCCACGTGCAGTTTGCGCGAGCTGCCAGAATTCCACGTAGCAATGTGTCTAATGAATTGACATTGCTTAGGTAGCATAATGAGAGCCCAACATATTAATTTTAATTATAAACTTTACAGCTTAATTATCATCCTAAGATAAAAAATTGTCAATGTATGACTAAAATTGCATCATTTTAAAAGTAATGAGACTTACTTAATTAAGAAAGTTGATCGTATGGGACAAGAATTTCCCATACCTAATCAATTTTACAATTATCTCAAAAGTATCAAGTTCTTTCTTCCTCCTGATGTTTCAATTGATTCTGATTGACATGTCTTTCAGTTGGTAGACTTCCAGCAAAGGAAGTGCTGTGTTATATTTGATCTCTCCTGCAACCTTGCAAGGGTATTAGAATTTTGTACACAGGAGATACCTGAAGCATTTGTATCAGGAATTGATACCAATTTACGAAGACTGGCAGAGTTGGTCGTCTTCATATTAACCCACTTAATTGGTGCAATTGATCCTGAAGTCTTTGACATGTAAGGATATGTTAATATAACCTGTGCCATTGAATTCAAATTTCCTCCATTTTAATGCTATCAATGGCATTTTCTGCAAAGTTCATTCCTTGCTCTGTTTCACTCGGTTAATCTTTATCTTTGCAGATCAGTCAGACGACCTGGACAGTCGTCTGAAAAGGTCAACAGTGGCATGCTTTTAGCACCCCTAGCTGGCATCATTCTTAATTTATTGGAAGCAAGTCGAGGGACTGATGGCAGGGACCAGAATGATATTATTGCAATCTTTGCTAGCATGGATTGCGCCGATACAATTCTCTATGGATTTCAGTATCTCCTTGAGTATAATTGGGTTTGTATTCGTTCATATCTAGCTTCTGCATTCTCATTTACGCATCATAGTTGCAGTTGCAAAAAAATGTTCCACGTTGATTTCTGATTACACATGAACGAGTTAGGTTCATTTCCCAGTAGATCATATGAATAGACTAATATTAGATCATATCTCGCAATTATGCTTGGTCAAGACAACATGTTCTCATTTATATTCTAGTATCAACACATTTTTTCTTGAGGTTTTCTTTTCAAGTCCCTTTAGGTGTTTCACTTCCCAGTCTATGATTCTCTACATTTTTTGCCCTAATTTTAACCTTTTCCAGTTTTGATCCCCCCTTTTTCACCCGCTATTGATCTTGGTCCTAAAAGTACACTTACTTCCAAATTTGGTCCCATCGTTAGTTGACTATGATAGAATAATCTATTTTGATGGTGTTAAATATAACTACTTGGAAATTATTTGTTATATTTATCACCTTGAAATAGTTGATTCCGTCAACAATGGACGGTCAACTTTGGGAGTGCTTGTTGATGGGTATGGGGATAAGGGAATGGGAATGGATCCAAAAATTGTTTGGTGGGTAGGTATGGGAATGTGAACTGTATTTTGATTTTTCACTTTAGAGGAATCTGTTAGGAATATAAGCTAGGGAGCTCTAACTTAACCCAAAACCATGGTCAAAGGTGAAGGATTGACTCCAACTTACATACCCATCCACAATTTATTGTCGATCCGATGTGGGATCGTAACAATCGACCCCCCTTAAAGCCGGACGTCCACGGACGGCACACTCCGGGTGGCAACCCATATGTCAAGGTCCACTCTCCGGGTGGCAACCCCCCTTAGGCTCACATCCGGGGTGGCAACCCCTGGGCCCACCATTGGGTAGCCCCATTCTGCAGCCCGCCTGATCTTTTTCCCACAGACGGCGCTAATTGCTAGGAATATAAGCTAGGGAGCCCTAATTTAACCCAAAATCATGGTCAAAGGTGAAGGATTGACTCCCACTTATATACCCATCCACAATTTCTTGTGGATCCGATGTGGGATCGTAACAATCCCTATCCCTCTCACATTTGGGAGGAACGACATTTATTCCTCTCCACTATCAAAGTCATTGAGTGAAGAGAGGCCAAAACTGAAAAAATGTGAACTTAATAGATAAATCATGGTATTGTCCCTTCTCTACTTTTACTTGTTACAGTAGAGCATCTAAAGGTCTCTTCTCCACATGTCTGATTTCTGATAATAGTTGCCTGTAATTTACCAGGTGGGCTCCATCAAGGGGGACACACACAACGATCAACTGACGAATCTTGAGAAATTCTCGAGCATGCTGATCTGTCAGACGGAGTTGCAAGCAATTGAAAAGAGAACGCAAGGGGTAGACTCGGAAAGTGATGACAGCGTATGCTGCATTTGCTACATGAATCGAGCAAACGCTAGTTTCAAGCCTTGTTCACATGTTTCCTGCTATAGTTGCATCTCCAGGCACCTCCTCAACTGCCAAAGATGCTTCTTCTGCAATGCGATCGTTGCTGAGGTCGTTAAGCAAGACACAGATGCTGAATGAAAGGATCTCTCTTCTGGTTAATTAATTGTAGTTAGATTAATAGTTGATTTCATAGTCACCCAATGAATAAATTGAATGGGGGTAGGAACAGAAAAAAGGGGGAGGATCATTATTATCATAATTTTTTTTTTTTAATTATTAGGATTTGTCTTTGTTAGGTCGTGCATTATATGACAAATATATGCTAGTGTATGCGTATGTATGTGTATGTGTATGTGTATGTGTATGTGTATGTATATGTATATGTATATATATACACACACATGCATAAACAAATGCAAATGTAAAAAGTGAGGGGATCCTTATGGGGAGTATGAGTTTTGTAGCCAAAGTTGAGGGGGCATTATTTTGTAAATATATGAGGTGAAAATGCAAAGGTCAAGGGAATCTCCAATCATCATTCTTTCTTCGTTTCTTTAATGTATTTTATTTTTGAAGTTTATTGCATTAAGATTATAAGGGCACTGATTATGTACATAAATTTATGTCAAATGTCGATACTTTTGAATTCAAGCATTCACGCAATTCTATTAAATTTTTGCTTTATATATTAAAAAGTTTACAAAATCATTCTCCATTGCTCTAATCATTGTTCTTTTTTCATATTTTTGTGTTGCAATCTGAACTTTCGTGGGGTAGTATGTTTTGTCACCTTGCATATCAGTTCACCATAAACGGCAGACTTCGAACCATTACAAGCAATACCTTTTAACCCACCATGTAATAGTTGTTTAAGAATATTAACTGGCACATTTTATTGATTTTAAGAATAGTAACCAGTCAAATCAAATATCTTTTAAAATGTGAGGGTATGCTAAGAACTAATACTTTGCACGTTAAACAGTATATATTGCTTAAAAAAAATCGTCAGTTTGAACGTGGTTATGTTTGATCATGACAATTTGGGTCACAGAAATAAAAGTTGCAGCTACTGCCTGCAATAAAGGATCCAAAAACAATAATGATGAATCTCATCCCAAAGTCTTGGGATGTATGTTTTGTGGATCTTGAACTCAGAAACGATCCAATGGAACGGCAAGTGCAGTTATGACTACTGTGCTGATGACTAATGTTGTTCTGATCACCAAAATATATATTACTTCTTCCACAGTACAGCTGTTGCGATTGGGGACACGATTAATACTAGCTGTTGCGTAAATCGCTATTTTTGAACACACGCTTAATTTTAGTTGGAAGATTTAGTGTTATTTGAGACATTATAATTAATTGTATCGCCTCCGTACATCAATCAAGTATCCAAGGACTCCCATCGATCCATACAACATATATACTACTCAAAACAAAGCAATACCTGCAACAACATACTTTCAAATTAATAAACACCACTATTAAACTTGTTAATATTATAAAATTAATGCTGCTGCATGCGTCCATTTATTCATATTATTCATTTACTATATCCCATTTTATTTATAAACTATATAAATGCTTATTAATTAAATGAGGTCAATAATATATATATATATATATATATATATTAATGAGTAAATGGTATGCTATATATCAATTTTATACTAAAAACAAATTTAACAGGTGAGTCACTCTCCTCTCAAATTTTACAATGTAAAAATTCAACAAAGAATACACATAGAATTGCCTTTTGTCTTGCATTGAAGTAGGGAAAACTGCATGAGCACAATAACAAAAAGTATACAAGCTCATATATAGCAGTTGGCAATCCTCTCCACTTCCATAGAACTCCCTTCTCACTGAATCCAACATCCTCGAACGCGACGGAAGCCAAGATCCCCCCCAAGGAAACATAAGCTAAAAGAGAAAGGTTTCTCAACCACGTGGTACAGTGAGCACAGGTTTTCCTCCAACCCTCACGTTTGGAATTAAATAGCTTATGCAAACTATCACCTTCGAGTATGAGGAAATCGACACGACGGATCTCCCCGTTTTCGCAAAGGCTTCGGGGTAGCTTTTGATTTGAATCCATGCAGGTTTTCACAAGTACACTCGTGTAAAAACACACCATGCATGGCTATCTTCCATCCCCCTTCCGACACTGCATAAGAGATTGATACTAATCCTATCCCTATACAAATGCATATCTTAAAAAATATATTCTACTTTTTTTTTTTTTCAAAAAATACTACTTCTTCCACAAGTGAAGTGACATGTATTAAGAAAATTAATGAGATTTAGCGTGAGCAAATTGAATGTGAGTTATTTCTTTTTTGATGTGTGAAAGTATATAATGGTGGAATTAAAAAAAATAAATGTGAAAATAATTAATCACGTGATCGAGGGAGTAACAGTAAAATTGAAATGCATGAACAAATGTTGAAAGTACCTATAAGAGAATTGAGGCCATTGAAGCAAGTTGTAATGAATGTAGTGCCTTTGTTTGTTGGTGGGTGATGAGACTGGATTTGGGATTCCAATATCTCTGGGTTGGTTAACTCCATTTAAATGTTTGAGTGGACCTCCCAACAACGTTGCATATATAAAGAGAGGGAAACCATTTTTTTTTTTTTTTTTTAAATAATATACAATTATAAAAGTCATTCCCTTTCTTACTAAAAAAATAGGCTATGTTAATTTATACTTAAAAGCCACCCCTCATTAAATTAATTATTTAAGTATAAACAGAGTAATTTTTCTATACTGATAAAGATATAATATATCACCTTTGTCCCAAGTCTTTTTTTCAAAAAAATTGGATACATAGATTAAGAAAGATATGAAGTATGTGAATGTGAAGTTCAATAATAAAATATAAAAAATATATTTTATTGATTTTTGTGAGTTTAATTTTTTTTTTTTAAGTGTGAAAAAAGAATTGGAACATACTAAAATAGAATATATGGAAAAAATAAGGGAAGAGTTCTTTTTTAGTCAATGGCTATGTCACTACTTTCTTTTTTAGCCATGTTGACTTAAAAAGATCTTTTTTAGCCATTCTAGACTTAAAAAGATAATATTACCCTTAAAAATTCAAAAATTTCAATTTCACGCCCATTCTCACTCCTGCCCAAAATTTCAAGAAAATCTGCCCGTCTCCTCCCTTCTACTCAACGTTTTTTCGAAGTTCTTCAATTGGCATTTTCAAAGTTTTTCAATTGGGATTTTTGAAGTTCGTCTAAATTTTTATTCAATCGGGTTTCGTTACTTTCACGATCAAGAGAAGGGCGTCCTTCCTCAACAGTCACGGTCACAACCATTTGCTTCTGCACGTTGGCGGTGACATCTCATCAATATCGGTTCCACTCAAGGTAAATACTCGAACCCTTGCTGAAACTATTGGTTGTGAACTCGAATCCTTGCTGAAACTATTGGTTGTGAGTCTCTCAGTTTCGATAACCTAAACTTTGTGTTTGTCGAATTGAAGAACTATGTAATGTATTTGTCTTATTTTACAACTACATGTCGAAATTCAAGTCATCTGCAGATGAGTAATGATTTTAGTTGAACTCTATAATGTATTTGTCTTATTTTAGAACTAATTTTCTTTGTAGGCCAAGTGTTTGTTAAAATTCCCCTGAAAGATTTTTTTTTGGTTGTATTTGTTGTTGTTGTATTTCTGTTACAATTCACCTGATATACAACCTCTTTGAAATTTGGATAAACTTTTTTCTATGGAAGGTGAGCATTAGTGGTTCAACTCTACGCTTTGCATCGTCTACTTCTAATCTAAGTTCTTTTCTTGTGTTGATTTATGCAGTTGCTCCTTGATAAAGCCATAAAATATTGTCAACCAGTATAAGATGTAGGGTTGATCTCGACGTAATCGACCTTATTAAAGATCGTTTGTCTGATCAGAATCTGAAGAGGTTCCAAGATAGTTGTTTTGGACATTTCTTATTTGTTAAGAAGCACAAATTCAGTTCTGTGATAATGTAGCATTTGTTTTCACGGTTGAAGAAAAATGTGTCAGTAGAAGAGCTTCATTTTGAAGTTTGTGGCTCAGAAACAATGTTCAGGGCAATAGAGTTTTCTCTGATTACTGGTCTAAGATTTGGGACAAGACCAACAACAATGCCCTCCTAATCGAGCTTATACGATAAGTATTTTTCTAAGTACGGGAGTAACGTATTTCTGACGACCATCAAGCATGTATTCCTGTCATTAGCTGCCCCGATTTCGATGATGCCTTGAAATTGGCATTGTTGTTGATTGTTCATGGTATTCTGTTTGCGAAGCATAGGAGCAATGCCAAGATTGATCTCAGATTTATCCACCTAGCGGATAATTTATCTATTTTCAATGATATCCCGTGGGGGTTGTTGTCATACAAGTTCCTCTTGGACGATATTCGCACGCGGTTATTGCCCAAATCGAATGATGCTGGAAGCAGTACGGGTGAAAAATGCAAGATATCTGCGCTACATGTGAATAGGGCTCCGGAGGTAGATTGCTACGGTTTTGCCTATGCACTGCAGTTTTGGGCATTTGAGGTACTGCCCTGGGTTGCCACTCTCTGTTGTGCCGAACGAGGTTCAGTTCAAATTGACGGGCAATCAAGGATGATTTTGTGGACATCATTGCCTCACTCTCCCAAGTACCACCTATTGTCCGAAAGCATGACAATGAAAACATGGGAATTTGCTGTCCAGGTACTATACACGTAATTATGTATTTAGCAAACAATCATTCTTTGTTATTATGTGCTATTTCGTCCATTGTAGCTAACTCCAAAATTACAGCCTGTACACCGAAGTTTGTTACCAAGTGAGGTAGAGAGGAACAACCCATTTTGGACAACTGCAGTGGAGTGGGAAGCTGAAAGGACTGTAAATAATAGAGTGGATAATTTGCAATCGACTGTGCAATTCAAGGAGGTGGCTGGAGACGAGGAAGAATCTGGAAAACAAGTTCCACCCCCTGGTTTTGAGAATTTAATGCAGAATTTTGAGGCCCTTGCACAAGAAAAGATTGAGAAAATGATGTCTTTGAAGTTTGAGGCCCTTGCTCAAGAAAAGATTGAGAAAATAATATCTTTGAAGTTTGAGGCCCTTGCGCAAGAGAAGATTGAGAATTTAACGCTGAAGTTTGAGAGAATTGAAAAAGAAAAGATTAACAATGCTATAGAACAGATGCGGGGAGAGAAAAACCAATCTCTTGACGGAGGGTTTAAAGAATTGGTCTCAGCTGCTGCTCAAATTAAGCAGTGTCAATTAGAGTTTTTTGACCTCATGCGTCCCAAAGGGATACAAACTCCAAGTCACACACCGACAGGAGGGAAGGTTGTCAATTTAATTAACCTACATTAATGCAAGTATGTTTTTGATATTTTACATGTTAATATTATATTGTAACTATATTAAAAACTTATCATTTCAGTTTGAGGAATTCCCTGATTGTGAGGTAGGTGTGGGTGGTGAGGCTGCTGTTCAGGTAGACGAGGCTGGTGTCTGTGGCGAGGGGGATGGTGTCTTTGGCAAGGAGCCAAGTGTTTGTGAAGATGCAGCTCCTGTATGTTGTGAGGATGCTGGTATTGTAGTAGATGAGACTGTTGTTGCTAATGAGGGGCCTAGTATTGGTGTTGGTGATGGTGTGGACCAAGGTGTTGGTGACAAGGTAGATGAGGCTGTTGATGTTTTTGGGGTAAAGGGTCCCTGTGCAGATGGTGAGATGGCTGGTGCTGGTGTTGGTGCGGATGGTGAGGAGCAAAGTGTTGATAAAAAGGTAGACGATGTCATTGAAATTTCTGATTCACCTCCAAGAAGAACCCGGACTATGAGGAGAAAACAAATTGCTCTAAGCCCCAGTCATCAGAAGAAACTTGGCAAGAGTCTAACCACACCGTACACAAATCCTTATAATAGACGGAAGTGTCTTGTCCCCTTTCAGGTATGTCTATAACTCTTCCTTCAATGTTATTAAGATCACAATTGTTATGTTTCTCGTGACTAGTAATTTATAGAATTAACCAGGTGGGCTAGGTCACCTGACCACCGGGCTCCTCACTTGAGTGAGTGACCTAGGTTCGATTCCCTTTGGGAATGAATTAAGGGAGATACAAGGTTGACTTGGAGATATTGAGGGAGATATAAGGTTGGCTTGGAGTGTTTGAGAGACTTGGTGAACTAACTTGTAACTACTAACAACTAACATTTACCAATAAAAAAAAAGTAATTTAAAGAATTAGTACGCAGGGCATAATTTGTTGTTTTTTCTTTGTTTTAGCTAAGTGCAGAGGATACTTCACTGGTCATGGACAAGCTGCAACCTAATCTCGATGAAATTGGAGAAAATGGCAAGTAGTGGCCGTTTTACAGCTTTACAAATAGTGAAGCTCAACCCTTTAAGGCCTGGTTCCAAAAAAAGAAGGCGGCTCCACTACAAATTCCCATGTACACCCCTCCTGATATTATTGACCACGACTGGATGCAGACGATTTGGTTGCGTAGAGAACGACTCTCAAATCGGGTAGCTTATATTTGTTTTATAACTGTGTATTTTTTGTTTTAGCTCACAATAACATGTTTATGTATTTCCAATACTTGCATCCTTTAGAACCTGGACTTGGTCATGCACATTGTCATGCTGAAGGCTAAGAAGTTACCAAATCTATTCGATGATCACTGGACCACTGTCGACTTTAACTTCTGGGTAATTTTACGAATAAGGAAAAATTTTGTCGTCCTTCCATCTAATATCTCATATAGTTTGTACTTCTATTCTCTGACATGTACACACATGCTATTTGTAGAATAATTTGATGACTCTTGCCAAGAAAAGCAGTGGGAATACTGCCTTTGATTGGGTGGAGAATGGTAGGAATCTGATGGCATACACATATTTGGCTTTTGTCCTGATTATGGACGTCGATTACCATGGAGCAAAGCACCAAGAGTCTTTGGTGTCGCCCTCGTTTGTGAAGACCACTGGGTGCTGTATGAAATTCGTCACAGTGAGCATAAGATTGTAGCCTATGATTCTATGTGTGCCTCTACCGAAAAGTGGTCAGGCAAGGAGGAGTTTGAGCTGTTTCATTATCTTTTGGGAAGCTTATAGGAGATGACCACAATTGGAATGTTGAGCTGAATAACGAGTGCCCAAACCTGAAAAGTCTTCATGATTATGGTGTCATGTGCTTTAAATTCTTTGAATGTCTTATTTCTGGAATTTCTGTGAAGCAGGTTGATGCTAATCAATCTAACAAATACCGTCTGACCATATGTTTAGACATCTTTAGAATTGCTCAGTTGAAAAATAAGTATTCATGACAACAAAGTTTTACATGCAGGTGGATATATGTTATATGTTTGGTATGTGTAATATTAGTTGTCCAAAGGGTTATATGTTTGGTGTGTGAGTTATTTTCACATTCTACCCACGCGCTGCATTCAAGGGACCACACCCCGTGATCGACAATTTATTGTAAATATTGCAAGGGAATACCTCGGTTTATTTTCGCATTCTATCCGCGTAGTGCATTCAAGATGGCATTGCATATCTTGCAATACAATCAATTCCGCATAGTGCATTCTAGATGGTATTGCAATATTTATGCTTTCCATTGACCGTTTTCTTAATTTTACAGAAGTAGACATTGTTTACAATGACTGTCGGTATGATAATTGTAACATATCTTGTAGCACATCATAAATCTTAGTTGGGGGAATGGTGGGTTTGGTTGGAAAGATATCAATGTGTAGTACCCTGTATCCTCAATCAATACCTCACTTTCTGGACTAATCCTTGACACGGTCAACCATTTTATAGAATTGACGTTCAAATAGGTAAAGTGAACATAACATGCAACACATCAAAATGTAGTCCAGCTTTCTTGCAATATGTAGTGGAATGTTGTTCAATGGGATGATATTGCAATAGTTATGCTTTCCGTTGACCATTTTCCTGATTTTACAGAAGTAGACATTATTTACAATGACCGTCAGTACGATAATCGTAACATATCTTGCAACACATCATAAATCTCAATAATTTTGTTGGGGGAATGGTGGGTTTGGGTGGAATGATATCAATGTGTAGTACCCTGAATCCTCAACCAATTCCTCACATTTTGGACTAATCCTTGACATGGTCAACCATTTTATAGAATTGACGTTCAAATAGGTAAATTGTATCATACCATGCAACACATCAAAACATAGTCCAACTTTTTTGCAATATGTAGTGGAATGTTTTCCAATGGGATGGTATTGAAATATTTATGCTTTCCGTTGACCGTTTTCATGATTTTACAGAAGTAGACATTGTTTATAATGACCGTCGGTACGATAATCGTAACATATCTTGCAACACATCATAAATCTCAAAAATTTGGTTGGGGGGATGGTGGGTTTGGTTGGAATGATATCAATGTGTAGCACCCTGAATCCTCAATCAATTCCTCACTTTCTGGACTAATCCTTGACACTGTCAACCATTTTATAAAATTGATGTTCAAATCGGCAAAGTGAACATACCATGCAACACATTAAAACATAGTCTAGATTTCTTGCAATATGTCGTGGAATGTTGTCCAATGGGATGATTTTTCAATATTTATGCTTTCCATTGACCGTTTTCCTGATTTTACAGAAGTAGACATTATTTACAATGACCATCGGTACAATAATCGTAACATATCTTACAACACATTATAAATCTCAATAATTTGGTTGGGGGAATGGTGGGTTTGGTTGAATGATATAAATGTGTAGTAACCTGAATTCACAATCAATTCCTCACTTTCTGAACTAATCCTTGACACGGTCAACCATTTTATAGAATTTGACGTTCAAATCGGTAATGTGAACATACAATGCAACACATCAAAACATAGTCCAACTTTCTTTCAATATGTAGTCGAATGTTGTCCAATGGTATGGTATAGAAATATTTACGCTTTCCGTTGACCGTTTTCCTGATTTCGAAGAAATAGACATTATCTACAATGATCGTCAGTACGATAATCGTAACATATCTTGCAACACATCATAAATCTCAAGAATTTGGTTGTGGGAATGGTGGGCTTGGTTGGAATGATATCAATGTGTAGTACCCTGAATCCTTAATCAATTTCTCACTTTCTGGACTAATCCTTCACATGGTCAACCTGTTTATAGAATTGACATTCAAATCGGTAAAGTGAATATACAATGCAACACATCAAAATGTAGTCCAGCTTTCTTGAAATATATGGTGGAATATTGTCCAATAGGATGATATTGTAATATTTATGCTTTCCATTGACCATTTTCTTGATTTTAAAGAAGTAGACATTGTTTAAAATGACTGTCGGTATGATAATCGTAACATATCTGGCAACACATCATAAATCTCAATAATTTGGTTGGGGGAATGGTGGGTTTAGTTGGAATGATATCAAAGTGTAGTGCCCTGAATCCTCAATCAATTCCTCACTTTTGGAATAATCCTTGACAAAGTCAACCATTTTATAGAATTGACGTTTAAATCGGTAAAATGAACATAACACGCAAAACATCAAAACATAGTCAAACTTTCTTGAAATATGTAGTGGAATGTTGTCCAATGGGATAGCATTGCAAAATTTATGCTTTTCGTTGACCGTTTTCCCGATTTTACAAAAGTAGACATTGTTTACAATGACCGTCGGTACGATAATCGTATTATATCTTGCAACACATTATAAATCAGAATAATTTGGTTGAGGGAATGGTGGGTTTGGTTGGAATGATATCAATGTGTAGTATCCTAAATCCGCACAATTCCTCACTTTCTGGACTAATACTTGACACAATCAACCATTTTATAGAATTGACGTTCAAATCGGTAAAGTGAACATACCACGCAACACATCAAAACATAGTCCAACTTTTTTGCAATATGTAGTGGAATGTTGTCCAATGGGAAGATATTGCAATATTTATGCTTTCCGTTGACCGTTTTCCTGATTTTACAGAAATAGACATTGTTTACACTACCGTCGGTACGATAATCGTAACATATCTTGCAACACATCATAAATCTCAATAATTTGGTTGGGGGAATGGTGAGTTTGGTTGAAATGATATCAATATTTAGTACCCTGTATCCTCAATCAATACCTCACTTTCTGGACTAATCCTTGACACGGTCAACCATTTTATAGAATTGACGTTCAAATCGGTAAAGTGAACATACCATGCAACACATCAAAACGTAGTCCAACTTTTTTACAATATGTAGTGGAATATTATCCAATGGGATGGTATTGCAATATTTTAGCATTCCGTTGACCGTTTTCCTGATTTTATAGAAGTAGACATTGTGTACAATGATAGTCGGTACGATAGTCGTAACATATCTTGCATCACATCATAAATCACAATAATTTGGTTGGGGAATGGTGGGTTTGGTTGGAATGATATCAATGTGTAAGTACCCTGAATCCTCAATCAATTCCTCACTTTATGGACTAATCCTTCACACGGTTATCCTATTTATAGAAGTGACGTTCAAATCGGTAAAGTGAATATATCATGCAACACATCAAAACGTAGTCCAGCTTTCTTGAAATATATAGGGGAATGTTGTCCAATTGGATGATATTGTAATATTTTTGCTTTCTGTTGACCATATTCCTGATTTTACAGAAGTAGACATTGTTTACAATAACCGTCGGTACGATAATCGTAACATATCTTGCAACACATCATAAATCTCAATAATTTGGTTGGGGAAATGGTGGGTTTGGTTGGGATGATATCAATGTGTAGTTTCCTGAATCCTCAATGAATTCCTCACTTTGACTAGTCCTTAACACGGTCAACCATTTTATAGATTTGACGTTTAAATCGGTAAAGTGAACATAACATGCAAAACATCAACACATAGTACAGTTTTCTTGAAATTTGTAGTGGAATGTTGTCCAATGGAATTGTATTGCAATATTTATGCTTTCCGTTGACCGTTTTCCTAATTTTACAAAAGTAGACATTGTTTACAATGACCGTCGGTACGATAATCGTATTATATCTTGCAACACATTATAAATTTGAATAATTTGGTTGGGGGAATGATGGGTTTGGTTGGAATGATATCAATGTGTAGTATCCTTAATCCGTACAATTCCTCACTTTATGGACTAATCCTTGACACAGTCAACCATTTTATAGAATTGACTTTTAAATTTGTAAAGTGAACATACCACGCAACACATCAAAACATAGTCTAACTTTTTTGCAATATGTAGTGGAATGTTGTCCAATGGGTGATATTGCAATATTTTTGCTTTCCGTTGACTGTTTTCCTGATTTTACAGAAATAGACATTGTTTACACTGCCGTCGGTACGATAATCATTACATATCTTGCAACACATCATAAATCTCAATAATTTGGTTGGGGGAATGGTGAGTTTGGTTGAAATGATATCAATGTGTAGTACCCTGAATCCTCAATTAATACCTCACTTTCTGGACTAATCCATGACACGGTCAACCATTTTATAGAATTGACGTTCAAATCGATAAAGTGAACATACCATGCAACACATCAAAACATAGTCCAACTTTTTTGCAATATGTAGTGGAATGTTATCCAATGGGATGGTATTGCAATATTTTAGCATTCCATTGACTGTTTCCTGATTTTACAGAAGTAGACATTGTGTACAATGATCGTCGGTACGATAGTCGTAACATATCTTGCAACACATCATAAATCTCAATAATTTGGTTGGGGGAATGGTGGGTTTGGTTGGAATGATATCAATGTGTAGTACCCTGAATCCTCAATCAATTCCTCACTTTATGGACTAATCCTTCACACGGGTAACATATTTATAGAAGTGACGTTCAAATTGGTAAAGTGAATATACCATGCAACACATCAAAACGTAGTCCAGATTTCTTGAAATATATAGTGGAATGTTATCCAATTGGATGATATTGTAATATTTATGCTTTATGTTGACCATTTTCCTGATTTTACAGAAGTAGACATTGTTTACAATGACCGTCGGTACGATAATCGTAACATATCTTGCAACACATCGTAAATCTCAATAATTTGGTTGGGATGATATCAATGTGTAGTACCCTGAATCCTCAATGAATTCCTCACTTTGACTAGTCCTTAACACGGTCAACGATTTTATAGATTTGACGTTTAAATCGGTAAAGTGAACATAACATGCAAAACATCAAAACATAGTGCAACTTTCTTGAAATATGTAGTGGAATGTTGTCCAATGGAATTGTATTGCAATATTTATGCTTTCCGTTGACCGTTTTCCTAATTTTACAAAAGTAGACATTGTTTACAATGACCGTCAGTACGATAATCGTATTATCTTGCAACACATCATAAATCTCAATAATTTGGTTGGGGGAATGGTGGGTTTTTTGGAATGATATCAGTGTGTAGTATGCTAAATCCGCACAATTCCTCACTTTCTGGACAATCTTTGACACGGTCAACCATTTTCTAGAATTGATGTTCAAATCGGTAAATTGAACATACCATGCAACACATCAAAACATAGTCCAGCTTTTTTGCAATATGTAGTGGAATGTTGTCCAATGTGATGATATTGCAATATTTATGCTTTCCGTTGACCATTTTCCTGATTTTACAAAAATAGACATTGTTTAGATTGATCGTCGGTATGATAATAGTAACATATCTTGCAACACATCTTAAATCTCAATAATTTGGTTGGGGGAATGGTGGATTCGGTTCAAATGATATCCATGTGTAGTACTCTGAATCCTCAATCAATTTCTCACTTTCTGGACTAATCCTTCACACGGTCAACCTATTTATAGAATTGACGTTCAATTCGATAAAGGTAATGTACCATGCAACACATCAAAACATAGTCCAGCTTTCTTGAATTATATAGTGGAATGTTTTCCAATGGGATGGAATTGTAATATTTATGCTTTTCGTTGACGATTTTCCTGATTTTACAGAAGTTAACATTGTTTACAATGACCGTCGGTACGATAATCGTAACATATCTTGCAACACATCATATTTCTCAATAATTTAGTTGGGGGAATGTTGGGTTAGGTTGGAATGATATCAATGTGTAGTACCCTGAATCCTCAATTAATTCCTCACTCTTTGGACTGATCCTTGACACGGTCAACCATTTTATAGATTTGACGTTGAAATCAGTAAAGTGAACATAACTTGCAAAACATCAAAACATAATCTAACTTTTTTGAAATATGTAGTGGAATGTTGTCCAATGGGATTGTATTTCAATATTTATGCTTTGCGTTGACCGTTTTCCTAATTTTACAAAAGTAGACATTGTTTACGATGACCATCTGTACGATAAACGTATTATATCTTGCAACACATCATAAATCTCAATAATTTGTTTGGGCGAATGGAGGGTTTGGTTGGAATGATATCAGTGTGTAGTATCCTAAATCCACACAATTCCTCACTTTCTGGACAATCCATGACATGGCCAACCATTTTATAGAATTAACGTTCAAATCAGTAAAGTGAACATACCATGCAACACATCAAAATGTAGTCTAGCATTTTTGTAATATGTAGTGGAATGTTGTCCAATGGGATGTGTTGATAAGCGAACTACCCGAGACTAATCACGGGATTAATTAGCCCAAGACTAAGAAGGTCGCTGAAATGCTTAGGAGCTACGTCATCAACTTTGACTAGAGTCAACATGGGGAATCTCGGCAAAGCAAGATGGAAGTTCGCCTTGATGTCCAATGGCCCAAGTCAGATGACCAACCAGATAAAAAAAAAAAGAAGCTCGCAGGCGAGCTTACCCTTTTAAAAGGTTGCTCGCCCATATCCAAGGAGACCAAGCAAGAGTCCACCTCTATATTGCTCCAAAACGGCACAAGGCAATGAAGCTCGCCTACAAGCTCGCCAAGGTTACAGACATATACACTGGTAGTATAAGTAGCACATAAAGATGTAGTAGGACGAAGCTTTGTAAAGGAAAGCATTGTAGTGAGTAAAGATAAGTGTCAGGGACACTTGTCAACGCCTCAAGCCAAGTAGGCTCACAAGGTGTCACCTCACACATGCAAACCTATAAATAGGTCTCACACGTACCTTTCTCTCTCTAAACTTTCATAATACCACAACTACTTTTTCACTCTAAGCTCTCACCTTCTCTCTCTATATTCTACCCTCAAGAACAAAAATTAAATTCTTGTATTGTTTGATAGGATCAATAGATTACAGCCACTTAAACACATAATTAAGAAATCCTATCATCAATTTGGCGCTAGAAGAAGGGTCCGAACCTCCGATCCTGAAAATTTTGAGGGTAGTTTGTGAAAAGATTTGAAGATTTGCATGTGTTCTTGACCAAAACCAAGAACACTTTGAAGATACACTCCAATCCCCAATTTCTGGATAAATTCCCAGAATTTTGGACGTATAACACAACAAAATAGACCCTAAACGCATGTGTGTAGGCAAATAAACCAAATCTTGGACAATTTGCGTGCATGCAAGGCTAGAACAGATCTTGAACAACTTACCCTAACTGGAAATTTCTGACCTTGACGACCTTCTCTCTAAAATATCAAAATGTCAAAGGAACAAACCTCAGCTACCACGAGAAGGTGGAAGGGACATGATGGGGAGACCTCACGCCGAGCTCCTCTGAGAAATGACGCCCCGCGAGCTCCCCAGCGAGCTATCGTAGCTGTGGCACAGGACGAATTAAATCCGGCCCTGAGGAACCTCGCCATCGACCCTGATAAACTTCAACGTACCATCGCCGCCCTACAAAGGCTTCAACAAAGGTAATAGGGTGACCTCGCCCAGGCGTCTAGGCAAGCTCCTCCTAATGAGGCCCGGGAACAGACGACTAGGACAACTCAGGGTACCCAGACCCGGGGGCAGGCCAGCGACCTACCCACTGAACAAGAGGCGAGCTCTGCCCAAGCTCGCCAGAACAGAGAGCGGACCGGCAAGGCCAAGTTGGCGGAAAGGCCAAGCTCACAAGATGGGCGAGCTTCAGCATACACTGGGGCATCCACCACCCACCAATCTCAAAGAAGGGAGGTCCTCCAGGGCAGATTGGGGCCCAGACGTGAGGAAGATGAATGAGTGGCAGTCCCTGCTTCATCCCGGAGGGGAGAGTCAGACCTACAGCCTCGTAGGTCCGCCCATGATCGTTTGAGGAGGCCGACGGCCGATAGACTTGGTCCCAATGGAGGCCGTCAGTTCCATCCCGTCACAGAGGGGCCACCCCAGAGCGAGGGACTGTGGGGACGTGCGTCCACGAGGCGCACGGCCTTTGAACACCCTCCACAGGAGGTGGCTCACGATGATGAGCTGGCCACACTAAAAAAGGCCGTAGAGCAGTTGCAGATGCAAGTAGCTGCCAAAGCTGGTGGACCTGATGCCACCACTCTCCCTGCATCACCGTTGGCACTTGCCATTTTAAAAGCACCGGTTCAAAAGAAGATCCAGTTCCCGGTAATGTCCGCATACGAGGGCGAATCTGACCCGAAAGTCCATCTTGCTAAGTATGCGGACTACATGATTTTTGTAGGTGCCACCGACACCACATAGTGCCGAAACTTCCCGTTGACCCTCGGGGACTGAGCTCACCGCTGGTTCTCATCGCTCACTCCGGGGTCAATTCAATCTTTCGGCCAACTCACGCTAGAGTTCTTGGCCCATTTCTCTAGATTCGGGTCTTACTTGACCAAAAAGCACCAGCTCGCCAACATCCATCAAGGCAAGAATGAGACTGACCAGTAGTACTTGGAAAGGTTTGACAAGATACTGCTGGAGGGTGAGCCGGTGAGTGAAGACACCAAGATAGTCGCGGTGATGGCCGGACTCAAGAAAGGCACCAAACTATGGAAAGAGATGCATCTTGCATGCCCAAACACCTACGCCGAATTTAGGCACAAAGCTGGGGTGTACGTGGCCATGCAAGAGGCCTTGATGAAAGAGGTTGGTGCCTCGAATGAGAAGAAACCACACGGGAAGAAGTCCGGGGGGCACTTAAAAAGCTCCTCGGAACTTGAAAGCTTTCGGTGATGGAGATGAGTTCAAAGAGAAACTCAACCAAGTACTAACCGCCTCCGTTGATCATATTTTTGCTGCGGTCAAGGACAAAGCTATGCTAAACGAACCTAGGAGGATTCGTCAGGACCCGCACAAAGCAAAACCCCAACAAATTTTGTGCCTACCATTAATCGATCGGCCACTTCACCAGTGAATGCCGCGACCTCTTCAAGAAATTTTGGAAATTTTATGAGGATGGGAAGCTGGCCGAGTTCGTGAAAAAGACACCTGCCAAGAGAACCAGGATCAAAAGGAGGGAGGTCTCTGATGACGAAGAAGAGGACGAGGACCGACGTGGTCCTCAACACCGACGTAGAGTACCTCCCCAACCTCGACAAGATCAAGAGCCAACACGGGAACTCCTGGTTCTCGAAGAAGTAATTGGAGCTGCCAGAGGTCTCCAAAATGGTAGATCCTCCATCTCTAAAAGACAAAGGAAGGCCGAAATCCAGGCCATTAACCAAGTTCAAGAAGGCAGCTCCAGCTCCAAGCCCACCAGTCAACCAACAGCCGAACTTACATTTTCCCAGGCGGACTTGGAGGGGGTTCTAACTCCCCATAATGACTCTTTGGTGATAAGCGCTAACATCATGAACGTCCGAGTTCACAGGCTGCTAGTGGACATCGGCGCATTCACCAACATACTCTTCAAATCCACCTTAGACGCCTTAGGTGATTTCGAGTCATATATTGAACCTAGTAATGCTAGGATAGTGGGGTTCGGAAAAGCTGTAACCGTACCCGTAGGCCAGATTAGGTTGAGAGTCCAACTTGTATCGGCCGAGGACCCAGAGAGGAGACTGTCTAGGTTAGTAGATTTCCTTGTTATCGACCAGCAGTCTACCTACAACGGGTTCCTTGGCCGCCCATTTATCAATGAATTCAAAGCGGCGTGTTCGACCTACTACTATTGTCTCAAATTTCCAAGTCCTAAGGGTGTCGGAACAGTTAAAGGTGATCAGAAAAAGGCTAGAGAATGTTTACTTCAAATAAAAAATGGCCAAGTAAAGAAGTCAGTAACGCATGTTCATATCCTTGAAGAAGTCGTCCAGATTTCGGCAGATGAGCCAAACATCCTAGACATCATCTCGGCAGAAACCGAATTGATTTGTCGGAATCAATGGCTGAAATTGATCAAGTACCTGGACCTGCGCAAAACATGCAACCGACACCAATGGAATGAGTGGAAGGATGCCAAACTAGCCAAGTGCAGGAACCTGCGCAGGACCAACAACCTGCGTCCATGGAAGTGGTCACTGATACCCAAAATGGAGAACCTGCGAGAGATCAAGAACCAGTACCGATGGAGGTTGATCAAGTTCCCCAGGTTGGAGATCCATCCCAGGATGAAGGGCCATCTAATCAAACACCTCGCAAAGTAGAAAAGGTTGATGAACCTGCCATAGTTGATGAAGGTGGCGAGGACCTTGAACCACGAATAGACCATGAACCGATGATGAAGGAGAACCTGGAAGAGTTCCTGAGGGACCAAAGGTGGAAGAACCAGAAAAGGAAGGCCACTCCCATGGAGGAATTAACAGCAATTCCGGTGGACCCGGAAAGGGACTTGAAACTTTTTATAGGTTTCGAGTTGCCAGAACCGTACCGGTCAAAGATGGAGCTCTTTCTTATGTCCAACTTAGACGTCTTCACCTGGTCCCACGAAGATATGATGGGAATCCCGTTGGAGCACGCATGTCACCGGCTCCACATAGATCCAACAAGGAGACCTGTCCGCCAAAAACGAAGGAAGTATGGACCAGACAAGTACGAAGCTTTAACCACAGAGGTCAAAAACTTATTGGACAACAAGTTGATCAAGGAAGCCTTGTGCCCGCAGTGGGTGGCGAACCCAGTCCTGGTAAATAAGCCCAATGGAACGTGGAGGCTGTGCATTGACTTCACGGACCTGAACAAGGCGTGCCCAAAAGATAACTTCCCACTGCCCCACATTGATCAACTTGTAGATAGCACTGAAGGCCACGAGATGATGACATTCATGGAAGCCTTTGCAGGCTATCACCAGATAGCAATGCATCCAGATGACCAGGAACACACGACGTTCTACACCAACAAAAACATGTACTGCTGGGAGAGGATGCCGTTCGGACTTATCAACGCCGGATCTACCTACCAAAGGTTGGTGAACAAAATGTTCGATCAACATATAGGCCATACCATGGAGGTGTACGTGGATGACATAGTTGTCAAAAGTTTGCGGAAGGAGGATCACCTCGACCACCAAAAGCAAGCCTTCGACATACTACGCCACTACAACATGAAGTTGAATCCCAAGAAGAGCAGCTTCGGTGTACATTCGGGGAAGTTCCTGGGGCATCTAGTGAGCCAACTAGGAATAGAAGTCAATCCGACGCAGGTCAAGTGTATCATCGAAATGAGTGCACCAGACTCAGTGCCAAAGGTTCAAAGGTTGACCAGATGTTTGGCAGCTTTGAACTGGTTTATCTCCAGGTCCGGCGATCGGAGTCGTCCGTTCTTTGAAGCAATAAAAGCCAGCAGACTATGACAGAAGGATGATTTCTGGTGGACGAGTGAGTACCAAAGGGCCTTTGAAGATATCAAAACATACATGGCCAACACTCAAATATTATTAAAGCCGGTACCTGGAGAGAAGTTATACCTGTACTTAGCTGCGTCGGAGGTGGCCATGAGTTCCGTCCTGGTTCGAGAAGAGGGTAAAACACACCTACCAGTATACTACGTAAGCCAAGTCTTACATGAAGCTGAGTTGCAGTACACCCCAACGGAGAAGCTAGCCTATGCACTGGTAATGAGTGTTAGAAAATTGAGGCCATACTTCTTCGACCATCCAGTGGAAGTGTTGACGACATTCCCACTATGACAAATACTACACCGGCCAGACACTGCAGGATGACTGTTGAAATGGTCACTAGAAGTTACCCAATACGGTATAACTTACGCACCCTGAACAACGATCAAGGGACAAGCGCTCACCGATTTCATCATCGAGCTAACTTTCACAAGATCCGAACGATGGGACGTATAGCTCTGTGGCACCTCTACGTTGACGGATCATCAACCAGCACAGCAGCAGGAGCCGGTGTAGTGCTAATAAGCCCAGATAGACAAGTCTCCACCTCCGCAATCCGGTTCAACTTTAGAACAACCAACAATGGGGCGGAGTACGAAGCATTGATAGCCGGACTTAGGTTGTCATTAGCTTTGGGGGCAACTAATCTTCAGATTTTCGGAGATTCCCAGCTAATAATATCCCAAATCTGGGGAGAATACGAAGCTAAGGACAAGTAAATGGTGATGTACCAGAAGATAGTGGCGCATCTGATTTCGATGTTCAAGCAAGTCAACATCAACCAGATTCTAAGATTGGAAAACACACAAGCTGATGCACTAGCCCGACTAGCTACTAGTAATGGTGAAGCGAACGTGACGGAGGTTGTTTTCACCAAGCTAAAGAACCCCTCGACGTCTGATTATAACGTAAACCAGACATCGAGTGAGGGGCAGGAAGATGGCGAAGATTGGCGCACTCCGATCCAAAAATACTTGAAGGACGGGTCAATCCCTGGAGATGCGTGGGAAGCTAGTCGGCTAGTGAAGCAAGCAGCCAGATATACGTTGGTAGACGACCGACTCTACAAACGTGGATTCTCTCTACCCCTACTCAAATGTTTGTCTGAAAAGCAAGGGTTCGAGGTGTTAGAAGAAATCCACCAAGGAATTTGCAGAAGTTACGCTGGGGGGCAAGGTTTGGCATACAAAACAATCAGACAAGGGTATTATTGGCCTACCCTACGAAAAATGTCATTAGCTTCGCGCGAAGGTGCCGAAAGTGTCAATTGTTTGCACCTAGCATTCACTCTCCAGCTACTCAACTAAAGTCAGTCTTCAGCCCATGGCCTTTTGCAAAATGGGGTATCGACTTGATCGGCCCATTTGCACCTGGCAGAGGCGGTGTAAAGTTCGCTGTAGTAGCAGTGGATTATTACACTAAGTGGGCTGAAGCCGAAGCACTTACCACAATGACACAAGAAAAGATGATCGGTTTTATATGGAAAGATTTGGTATGCCGATTTGGACTTCCGCAATCAATTGTTACTGACAATGGTTGGCAGTTCGACGGTCAGAAGTTGAGGGAATTTTGTAGTTCATGGAACATCAAGAAACACTACTCAACTCCGTACCATCCGTAGTCGAACGGTCAAGTGGAAGCAGTGAACAAAATATTGAAACATGTTCTGAAGATCCGTCTTGAAGATAAGAAAGGGAGTTGGGCGGATGAACTTCCGGAGGTTCTATGGTCATATAGAACATCATATCGAGCAAGCACCGGAGAAACACCCTTTGCCTTGGCTTTCAGAACGGAAGCAGTGGTAGCGGTGGAAGTTCAGAACAAGACCTGAAAGGTGGTAGGCTATGATGAGAAGGAGAATGACAAAGCTTTAGAAGTAGAAAAAGATTTGCTCGAAGAGACTAGAACTTCATCGGAAATGAAGAATGCCACCTACAAGCGGAGAGCGGAGAAGTACTACAATTCCCAAGTTCGAGATCGAAAGTTCAAAGTGGGGGATTTAGTACTAAGGAAAAAGCTAGCAACTCCACCGGGTGTATTCGGACCAAATTGGAAAGGGCCGTTCTGAGTTACCACAGCTTGGGCAAACGGACGTACGATCTTGAAGACGCAGAAGGAAATGCCTCGTCATATACATGGAGTGCGACACATCTAAAGAAATTTTATCAGTAGCAGCAGAAAGGTTGGAGTATGAAAAGAAGCCCGTCGCGTTGTGAATGCTCAGAAGAAAGCTTATATACCCCTAAGGGAAGAAGCTGCTACATTTCCTTGAGGAGTCTGTCCAAGATCATGTGTGTGCCACCAAGTCAGATTTTCGAAACCAAGATGATAGATTCATTGTACAAATGTGTGCCCACACTGGTTCAAAGAGTTGGAAGAAAACAGTGCATACCCAGCTGTTGGCAGTAGAGGAAGGTGAACTATCACTTGTAATAGACTAGTTGAAGGTTCGCATCAAAGGTGTTGATGGCAACCTATGTAAATTGCATTATTATATGAAGTTAGAATTTTTCAGAAATATCAACTGTTTGAAGCTTCGTAATACACAAGGACCAAAGTTCCAAATGTTATAATCTAAAAGCTCAAGGCAACAACACTAGGGAAATTTAGAGATTCAGAGTGTTGTTTCAGGTAAACTTTGAGCGCTTGGAATCTTGAGAGTTTCTCTTGGAAATTTCTCGTTAGCCTTGAATGGGTGCAAGACTCTCTGTATTTATAGGAGGTTTTGAAATAAATCCGTTGGAGGAGATCCGTTTCAAACCCTTCTATTTTAGGTAGGTGCAGGTATTGGTTGTCCTTGTTTGACATGGACCATACCTAGTATGGTAAAGTATCTGATCCGCCGCCTGCACCTCTGAGAAGCATTAAATGTGCTCAGTCTCCGTACATACGTGTCACCTTCTAACTGGTCGCTTGTCCAACGGCTAGTTTGTCGGCATTGACTTTACTGATCCTCGTATATTTATGACTCTGAGTTTCTCGTTCTTAACTCAGGATAAATGTTTGTCTTATGTTGGAGACTCTGACATTCTTTCTGCTTCATCAGACTTCCATTCGCACATGTACCATTTTGGTCTCAGGACTTACAAGTATCAGGTTAACTGATACTAGGCCCAAGTCAGGACTTAAGAATATCAGAAAGACATTCAGCCTGATCTAGGTTACACACTGCCTTCACTAATAGAGACTTCCCTGAGCATGCTTAGTCTACTCAGTTCTGTCAGGATCAGTGGTGTTCTTCAGGATGGCTCTACTCAGCTTCAGGACTCTTTCTAGGTTTTTCAGGTTCAGCTTCAGGTTGATCAGCTTCAGTGTGATCAAGACCTTCAGGGTTGGATTAGCTTCCGACTTCTGACTTCTGAGACGTCTCTCCATCAGTCTTCAGTCTTCAACAACTTCCCCTTGAACTGAATACCTGTGAATAGAAAATCTATTCTAACCTATGTATCCTGAAATAAACATGCTGATAAACTATACTTAGGCAAATTCATCAAGGGGTTTTGGGATCTAATCAAAATACTTCCTGATTGTCCCAACAATATTTGAACCACATCAAAATATATTGAACTTGTTTAAATATGTATAATTCAAGGAGATATAATAACAATTAACTCTATAATTTAATTAAATTTTTTTACTAAACAAAACTTCATTTTGGGGGGAGTAGAAGAATAATTTATGATCTACCTTATTTATATAAAATTTGGTGGTAAACTAGTCTCAATACATTGCTTATAAAATGATATAAGTTGATTAAGTTGATTCCATTAGGTAATTTAAATAAATTAGATAAAATAATTTGATTGTAAGGTGTATAGATTAAATAAATTTTGCACGTTGTACAAATAAATAAAGGAGATGATTATGTTATTCAAGGTATTTGTACCACATATATTTTACATATTTGAACCACA
>JAPKLY010000357.1:365679-414174 GCA_026898435.1 Prunella vulgaris | reverse complement strand
ACCACAGCAATATATATTGAACATATATTCTACACATTTGAACCACATCAAAATATATTGAACTTGTTTAAATATGTATAATTCAAGGAAATATAATAACAATTAACTCTATAATCTAAGTATTTTTTTTTTACTAAACAACACTTCATTTTGAGGGGAGTAGTAGAATAATATTTATATAAAATTTGCTGGTAAACTTGTCTCAATACATTACCTATAAATTAATTTAAGCTAATTAAGTTTTATTTATTTTGGGCAGATTGAACTTATGTAATACGGTTTTGAACATCTAGTTAAAAAAATGAACATGAATTATAATTAATTAATTCCAAACATTATTAATTAATTAACAAAAAATACTAGAACTTATGTCTTATTTAACAAAAAATACTTGAACTGCTGGTGATCAATTTGAACTTACCTATATGGGGATTAAACCTTCCATAATACTGGAATAATTTTTACATTAACATTATAATAATAATAGAATATATTACATATGAGTGCATGTTGATATAAAACATGTTTGTTTCAGATAAGCTTAAATTAAAAAAGGAAATTAATACAAAATTATATAAAGATAAACAAACAACATAGCAATTACAACTGGAATCAACAAACAACAATGGGAGAATTATTTGTAACCATTTGACACACCGTCATGTAACGATTGCGTCGAGCAAGTTGCCCTTTGGATATTTTGTGTGGGTTCTTCTTCGTTGTTATTTTCCAGCCATGATAACCTTTGACGCAAGATATCAATCTGCTTGTTCAGAGCTTTTTCAGACTCCCTGCTTTGCTTTAACATGCATTCAACAATGTTCTTCTTCCTTGCAACGCGAGAGGCATAAACCTTATATTCAGATGGAATATCAACATCAACCCACTCGAAGAAGTTGCAACGACCATGCTACAGGTTAATACAAAATAAAATGAGTCAAATATGCGTATTTTTTAAACATAAAAAGGCACCTAAAATTTGCAAGTGATAAACACCGAACATAGATTTTAATAGCTTCCACACAAAACCACATATATGTATATTTCGATTCTATAACAATTATCCCTAAAATAATAACATAATTAAACCTCTTGAAAAATAATTACATATTTCTCTAATTCATCGATTCTGAAAGATCTAACTAAAAGGATAACAATATTTCCTTCATCAATATTTGTATATAAAATAAAATAAAAAATACCTCCCACATTGGGCATTTAAGGAACCTCCTGCCTGGATTCTCCTCTGTATAAGATGTGTACAGAACAACCCTTAAATGATCGTGGATCGGGCAGTTCCTTGATGCAGGTTGCAAGGGGGAATCATTACACGAATTTTGGCTGTGAGACGGTGAATGAGTTGATGTATCCATACGTGGAAAGGATCTGTTCGACCTATTATCCATAATTCCGGCCAAATGTAGGTTCTAACAGTTGTTGGTGTCGAGTGGAAAATGAAAACACATTCAGAACCCTAATTTAAATTTGAAAAAGGAAAAGTCAATGGTTCAAAGCTTATGTTATAAGCTATGACACACACATCAGTAAAGCTGTATATTTTGATATCAGTAAAATGAGAAATTTACCATTAATGATATATACATTTAAAATATTTTTTTTAATAATTTTATTCATTCAACCACCACAAGTTTTAATCCTAAAAGTAAAGTTCGATTTTATTGTTTAGATTAGTTCTAAATTAATTGAATAAAAAATAATTAAATATTAGTTTAATACGAATAATATCTAGATGATTATATACTGATTTTGGTTTGTTTACTTCACATCAACCCCATAATACAAATATTAATCTGACACTAAAAGATGTATACATAAAAAAAACACAATAATTTAACACAAGTAACATTCAGCCAACAATTTTACATTACAAGGAGATATGTTCTCAAAACATACAATTTACAAATACGAATCCAAGTTTAAAGAGCCTGGTAATAATGAGAACTTTGGCAATTCTAACTAAGCCAGAAAGTTTTGTAAGAATATCAGCATATTATCATTGGAACCATTCTTGCTCTGTTATTTTCTCTCGAATTATGACATCACAGATATCATCATCTTCCTCAGATTGAACTGGATTAACTGGAGATGGATAATAACCTGCAAAAACAATGCATGGAGATGGTATATTAATGAAGTACTAAGAAAAGATAAGTATTATTGACTGCAGGTAAAGGTTCCTAAAACTTTACCTTGTGGAGAAGCATTGTGCAGGTTGAGAAGCTGGCCACAAGTAAACTTATCATGCCGCCCTAATTTACCACAACTTTAGCAAATTGATTGTTTCTTCTTCCGATACTCACCATAAGATAAATTCCTTGTTCTTTTTGGACGACCAGGTCTCTTTCCCAAAAGAAGAGGTAGAATCTTGGGCTGATCAACTTCAGGTAGAAATAAGTTTTTTTGAGTATCGGAAATAGGGTACAAATCAGGTGCATAACATTTCTGATACGTCGTGGTGTAAAAGCATTCCTCAACATGGGGGAATATAGATTGAGAATTTACACGAATTACGGCAATAGCATGAACACAAGGGAATCCTCTCTGCTGCCACAATGAACAAGAACAGGTCCTGCCATTAAGATCCACAACAGCTGAAGGTTTTGAGGCAACTTGAAATACACCACTAGGGCATATAACCACATTCCATCTACTCCCCCAATCTACATACTTATTCCACAGTTCCTGCTTCTTCCCAACAAGAGCTCATGTCCAACCACTGCACATTGCTCTACGTTTTACAAATTGATTGTTAATTTTGGACTGTATCTCTTCAACCATACGTGCAACTGGGAGTGATCTAGCATCTAATATCCATGCATTAAATGACTCCGCAGCATTGGAAGTCATTTCACCATATCTACTAATATTAGGAGCATATGCATAAGCCCATTTTTCATATGGAAGCTGATCGAGAAATTCCTCAGCCAAGAGACCACCAATTTGTTTAAATTCTTTAATTTTTCCTCAAATGTAATAATGTCAGCTGCATAAGCACACTCACGGAATAATTGCCCCAAATTCTCTCTATTTTGGTTCGTCCAGCCCATAGAAAAATGACCCTTCAGGTTACTTAACAAATGATATAGGCAATAAAAATGCACAGGCTGATCATAAACATGATTAAATGCATTTAATATGCCCAAATGCCAATCTGAAAAGTATAATATCTATTTATGATGAATCAACGTATCACGAAACATCTCAAGAAACCAAATCCAATTCTCATTATTTTCAGCTTAGACAATTGCAAACGCAACGGGGAACAAACCTGCATTGTACATTAAGATGAAAATATTAATTAAATGACAAAACTTATACTTAATTATATTGAACTTAAAATTGATTACATATTTTTAAAAAGAGAATAGTTGGATATGCTCACACCATTATTTCCATCCTTGGCAGTAGCTGACAATAAGGTACCCTTAGAACGCCCTTTGAGGAATGTACCATCAATGAAAATCATGGGGCGACAGCTACGAAAACCTTCAATGCATGCCTTGAACGATATGAACAATCTTTCGAAATGATGATTTTTCTCATTAGACTGAATTTCAACAACACTACCTGGATTAGTACGTTTAATAGCATCACAATACCAACACAATTCATCATACGAATCAGCAAAACTTCCAAATATTGAATCCCAAGCAACTTCAACAGCTCGATATGCCTTCCAATATGGAATATCAATACCATAAAGGTTTTTCATTTTTTGAATAATTGTCTTGCCACTAATAGTTGGATTGTCCTTCACGTCTGACAAAATGAAATCTCCAACCATCCTAGGCACAAGCCTTTTGGTATCTTTACCTATAAGGTTACCAACGCACTTGTGCACCAAATTAGCTTTGAATACAACAAAATAGTTGGTAATTTTATCCAACCTAGCTTTTATAAACCAATCACAGGGCAGGTCATGTTCTTTACAAACTGCACAAACATAGCGTTTCTCGTTTCGTATGAATTTGAACCTAAAGCCAGCCTTCAGAGTGTAATTAATAAGACCATCCCTAAATTATTTAGCACCACCTCTAAAAACTGCTCCTACACCAGATTTCAATATATTAACCCAATCATCAGATAATAAAGGATCTCTTATTTCAACAGCAGACATATGAAACATAGAATCATCATGTATATCCAAATTTTCGCCAAGATCGTCACTACAAACACCATTAGCTGTGGTGGAATAAGGTTTGTTAATAGAATCAGTAACTGAACTGTTTACAATAACATTTAAGGATTTTTTTGGGATTGAAGGTGTAACCTTTACAACATTAGCTTCTACACATGCAGGCCTTCCAATAAAAGAATTATTTATACAAATTTCTGCATTCACAATTCTACAGGACACTAAGGAACACAAAGTAATCAAATTCTTTAAATCATCATCACAATGAAGCCCAGCATTAGTAAATTCCCCAACTCGGCATACACAAGAAAATGATATGCTTGAAAGCTCAGACCACCTACCTTTAATCTGGCAAAGGAATTCAGAGAAGCTTGAGTTTTCTTCACATGCAACCAATTTGGAAGCACCATAATTTCGAACACTAATCAAAATTTTAGAACTCATTCCAATTTAATAGTAGTCCTAACGAAACTGCAAATACCTGATGAAATTTAATTAAAAAAGTTATCAATCGGAAACCCTAAAACAAAAAATTAAGGAAATTGCAAAATAGAAAATATTTTCAATTAAATACCTGATATGTAGCAATCAGATTTGAATTCTATGCCCCTTCTGCGACTGAATGACTCAAGAATATGGTTATTAGGCCTTCTGAATGTTTTACTGAACACTCCGTAAGAATACAACTTCTTGTTGCTTCTTAACGTGTATCTCGAGAAGGTTAATTAATGATGTTGGAAATATAATTTATTTGACTTTTTTGATACACAATTAAATAATATGACATGTCTAGTATTCTATAGAAATATAGGCGGATAGGTGGGTGTGTAGCATAGAAAGTAGGATATTGGGTTAATAGTAAAAAGAAATACAGCTGTGACTCCACAACAAAAATTGCAAAAAGCATGTACCCAAGAACCAATTTCTCTTATTTATAATATAATATTAAATAAATATTTTTAATCAATTCAATAATTTAAAAGAAAAAAAAAGTATTGCCGTGTTGGATGGCTGCTGAAATTTGTATGTATGGGGTGGTACCGTGGTAAGGAAACAATGTATAGGATGAGGAGGAGCAAACTAGCATATAGGAATGGTGATTAAAGGCGCGCGTGGGCTTTCTTTCTAATTTTATATATATTTAAAAATTTCTACCGTAGAAATTTCTATGTAAGTGTTGCTCATACTTCATTGTACAAACAAATCTGTGTTCTTCTTGTTCTTAATTTCTTAATTCACAACACATTATCAACACAAGTGCTCTAACCAATTGATTAAAGGACTTAATAGGAATAGATTCGAGATCAACAAATCTGTGAGTTTTTTTCAATTATTCTAATGTTTATGATGATATGAATAAATATATATTATTTTGTTAACCGTATGATCTATATATGATAAGGATCCTCTGCTGGGCAATAAAACCAGCAAATTGTGTTGGGTACTAAAACGGTACCGTATGGTTAACTATTTCCTTTTCTTTAGCTCATTATCACGGTTACAAAATATTATGACATGGTCAAAACAAAAAAAAAATTATTTTAATAATACATTACCGTTTTAATACCCAGCAGCATTTGCTGGATTCACTAACCATCAGAGGATCAATTTCCATATATATATATATAAAATATGATATATATATGCTTTATATTTATAATTTATGATTTAGGATTATATGTGTTTGTGGTTTGAATATTTGAAATGAACATGTATACACTGTAAAGAGTATACTTTATGCTTTACTAATATGTTATTCATCATATGCACTTCATGTTTCTCGTATACCACATATGTTATACATATTTATTAATTCATTTTTTTATCGAACAAACCTGGAATATATATGCTCTGTATTAATTGCTCCTCATATAGATATTCATCAAACAAAACCTTTCCACCACAAATTAATTACAACCTCAAACCAAATTAGAATCAAAATCTCCGTATTAAAACTATTCCTAGAATTCAGAACCGAAACTCAATACACTTTTGATACCCATATCGTTCAGCGAGAACTAATTCGATTAATTCCTTCTGTAAACTTTTTTTTTAAATCAAATTCAAATCCCATTCCATATTTGCTCACAAAACAGCTGCCACACTTATGTCTCTGTTTCATCTCTTTCTTCGAAACCGAATCGATTAGCAAGCAAAACCCCCACCTAACTCTGTTTTCGCCCAAAAATTGCAATATCAGTTTTTCTGCCTAGGGTGTTGCACCTTCATCCACCTATTTCCAGCAGATTCATTTAAAGGCTAAATCGGTATTTTTTGCTTAATTAAAGTTATCACAAAATCCAGCCCTTTTATTTTTTATTGGGCCTGTTTAATTCCAAATGGGCCTTTTAGTTTAGGCTCTTTGTTTGGTTGGGCATATTTCTTTAAGAACCCGGATATTTTTCTCCCAATTTTTAATTAGTTCACCCCACACTTACTCTTATGTTTAAAAATATATTTGAAGACAGAAATACCCCTATTATAGGATCAGTTCACCCCAATCATTGTTCACACCAAATATTGTTTCATTTGCTTATCTTGGACAAAAAGTTTCGAACAAAACTCCCAAAATCCAGAAAAAAATTGCGAACATCATCTACGAACATGTTTTTGTCTCAAGATGATAATGGCTCACCCTAACATGTAAGTGTTCATGTTTATTTAATTTTTTTGACCTAGTTTTTGAAAATTTGGGGATTTATAAGTTGGAAATTATTTTTGTTTGATTCTATTACCATTTTGAAGTATATTGGTATTTATTTAGTAGTATATATGTTGTAGGAGTAGTATGTGGTGCGTAAATATGGTTCGCGCATGTTTTTAAACGTGTTTTTGAGTTTTAAAATATGAGATGTTCGACTCTGGTCTACGGAACAAAGGACAAATTGTCCATAAAAAATTTTGAACATATGGCTTTTGGTCGACAATTTGATCCGAACAACGTGTAAATTTTGATAAGCTATTTTCAAACATATGGGGATTTTTCTGTTAAAAGTTTTGAACATTTGGCTATTTTTGAGATATTAATTTTGAACAGATCTGTTTCGTTGTTTATATTTTTTATGTTGTTACAGGTTGTGATGTTGTTCTACATTTTATTACAGTGCTCGAAAAATGATGATGAAGACAATATTAAGCGTGCTTGTGGAGAGGAATTGGGACGCGAAATTGTTATGGATTACACTAGTGTTTTCACAAACACAGATTTTTCCCTTCCCGTGATGCACTTATTGATTGGGTACGGAAAGTTGCTATTGATAACAAAATGGTTATATCAATTAAGTGTTCTGATAGTGGATCGGGTCTGAGAAAACCTCGTGTATTATTAGCTTGTGAGCGGGAGGGCGTGTATCGGCTACCAAAGAAAAAGAAGATTGGTTTTGTTGATGATGAAGAACGACCAAGTGGAAAAGATACGGGGTCAAAAAAATGTAACTGTCCATTTTTGTTGAAAGTGACGGTGCAAGTTCTATTTCAATGGAGTTTGGAGGTAAAATACGGTACTCACAATCATCCGATTAACAAGTATTTTGAGGGTCATTCTTTTATGGGTCGCTTATCTGCTATGGAGGAGGCGTTTGTCGTTGACATGTCAAAATTTAATGCACCTCCCAAGTCGGTTTTGAAAGCATTGAAGGAGAAGAACATCATTAATACCTCTACCATTCGGACAATCTACAATGCAAGAAGGAAACACAAGGTGAGCCAATATTGTGGACGTTCAAAATTGCAGTACTTGATGAGTAAGTTTGTTGAGAATGATTACTTTCATTCTTATAGATGATGTGAGATGACAAACAGTTTGAAAGAATTATTCTTTTCACACCCCATTTCTATAAAGTTGGTTCGTGCTTTCCCGAAGGTGTTGTTGATTGATTGTACCTACAAGACAAATAGGTATAGATTACCTTATTTGGAGATAGTTGGTGTTACATCAACCGGCATGACATTTTCTGTTGCATTTGTATATTTGTTGGCTGAGAAAGAAGAGAACTACACTTGGGCTTTGGGCGTACTAAAGGATATGTTGGGTGAAGGGTTCATGCCATCCATTATTATTACTGATCGGGAGTTGGCCTTAATGAATGCTATTGCCTTGATATTTCTATATTGTAAACATCTACTTTGTAGTTGGCACATTGATAGGAATGTGCTAGCTAAGTGTAAACCGTTGTTCAAGTCTGGGAATCAGTGGGAGGCATTCATGAAGCAAGTAAATGTGGTTATCAATTCGCATACTGAAAATGAATACAAAGAAGCCCTTCAGAACCTTCGTTCCAAATTTGATGAGAAGCCAGTGGACTATGTGGTTGATCAATGGTTCAATCCTTACAAGGAGAGGTTCGTGAAGGCGTGGACAAACCAATTGATGCACTATGGAAATACAACAACTAACAGGTATATTTATCAATTTTGTATACTTTATTCAGTGGTTTATTTTTATTTTTGTATATTGTATTTATCATTCTGTATATTTTGGTCATATTTAGGGTTGAGAGCCACCATGCTGGTTTAAAGAGATTGCTTGGAAACTCATTAGGGAATTTTGAGACTTGTTGGGTGAAGTGTGATACTTTGTACGAAGCATGTCATACTGCTATTAAGGCATCATTTGAGAAAAGTAGGAATGTTGCTCAACATAAGTTCTCATCTAGTGTTTATAATAGTTTGTGTGGTGTAGTCTCCATATATGCATTAGTGAAGTTGTTTGAGGAGGTGAAAGTTGTGAAAATGCCAGGGTTTGATGCAAGTAACTGCAATCATATTTTGAGAACAACGTATGGTTGTCCATGTCCACACGAGATTGAAGAGTATGTGTATGCTGACAAACCAATACCGATGAGTGGATTTGATACTTTTTGGAGGAAGATGCATATGGAGCCGGTGGTAAAAGATGATGTGAAGGAAGCCACTGACTATCGTTTTGAAGATGCGGTTCGTGATATGGCAAGGGTGTATGAAAATTTTGATGAGAGTCGAAGATTGATTTATTTGAGAAATATACGTGAGATGGCGAAGCCGGAGATGACTAATATGGTTGAACCGACCATTAAGATCGATCCACGTGGTAGACCAAAAATTAAGAGTAAAAAGGCCTCAGAAAAATTCACAAAAAGGAATCTCAGTTTGTTTGAGTATGTTCAGTCGCAAGTTGATAGTGAAAATGTAGAGAGTTCACTTTCATTGCCAAAGTCTAAAAAAATATAGCCGAACAATGTGAAAATGTTCAAAAATTTCTTACATACAGGGATTTTGGTGTTTTTAAGTTTGTCGGGTGTGTATTACTAAATTTGGGGGTAAACAAATCTACACTTGTTCGAACATTTTAACCGAACTCTAGAGCTTTGTTCTAATAAATTAGTCGAACTTCAGTGTTTTGTTCGAAAATTTCTTACATACATGGATTTTGGTGTTTTTAAGTTTGTCGAGGTGAGTATTTCTAAATTTAGGGGTGAACAAATCTACCCTTGTTCGACCAAATATTTCGAACAAATGGTAGATGTTCGAAAGTTCATATCTGTTTTGTTTGAAATTTTTGTCCGAACATTTTGGATTTGTTCGAAAATTTGTGACATACACGGATTTGAGGTTTAAAAAACTGAAATTTTCGAACATTTACATGAAATTCGACATTTTATATGTTCACATAGAACAACCACAACAAAAACCATAAGTTCACAAAGACCAAATATCCATAAGTTCACAAAAACCATAAGTTCACAAATACCAAATATCCATGAGTTCACAAAAACAACAAATATCCATAAGTTCACACCAAATATCCATAAGTTCCCATCCAAATCATAAAACAACAATCCAAAACACAAAATAAACAACCCTAGAATTTGTCAAAGTCTCCAAATAGAAATTCAAACATGCACCCATTACCCAAGTCGCCTAACACCCCCGCCTCTTTGTCTGGCTCGAGATCTAGTCATTCCTCTAGTTCGACCTGGTCCTGCACGTGACGAACTTCCACCTTCTGGGCCAGTGAGAATAGTCATCACTTCAACAACCTTATTCATTGCTTCATCTAAACTCAGTGCATCATCGGAATGATACTTTCCCACTAAATTTAATAGCTCATACTTTGCAGCATCAATCCTCTCCCACGGTTGGGTTTAATATGCAGATTCAGGACGAACAATAAGACCCGTAGTGTCAGGATTTGAAACTCTTGGATGACATTGACCAATGAACCATTCCTCGTAACCATAAGCGCTTTGCCAAGGGTGATTGCATCTCTCACCAACGCGTTCCACAGACAAAACGTGTTTATCCCATTGATAATAATACTCCCCCATGATATCCCAATCACGTTTTGGTTTCATCGAACGACTCCTTTTGACCTTAGATGCAAGAGGCTTATCGGGAATCATGTGCACATAACTGAACTGCCTAAGAACTCTATCGGCCATGTAAGGCTCAGCCACATCCCACAAATAATGCAACCATGAAAAAAGGCCACTTGCTGAAAGGGACAAAAATCCCTGAATGAATGATATGGAGTCCACGATACCTATTACAATACAAAGGCATAATGATTAACATTAATATTTTTGACACAAACACATTGATAAAATTGTATAAAAGTAACCTGTGTTGGAAGAAACACATCTAAACTGTGTCTAAATGCTCGGACGCATTCCATACATGGCCTCGTATGTGCTTCTGGTGCGTATAGAGATGACAGTGGTCCTGACTTAAAAGTCGGATTTTTAGGAGGCAAAATTAGACTTGAGAAGTGATCATATATCCAAGCCTGAAAATTTAACACGTCAAACATTATTAATATATTCAAAATTAATTAAAATAGGTAACAACATGAAACTGAGGTCATACCTCCAACAATGTCAGATAACCACCTATCTGACGCACTTTCACTTGCGAAGCTAGCCCCAAATTTTGACATGTCCCTTGTGTACTGTAACCATGAGGTGCTTACACGTGTACCACTCATATCAGCAAACAAAGCGGTCCCAAACGTGTACAAGACATATGCTCTAGCAGAATATAACACCTTCAAAGGATCACTAGACTCCATCATCGGGGAAAAAGTGTTTTCCAACCAAGTAAGTCTGACAAACGACCCACGCACACCATCGAGAGCTTTTCTAGCTTCATTCTTGTTAAGCCTAATAACTCCATCAATCTTGTTTTTCCCATTTTCTTTTCATCTTCAATACACATCGCCGGGATACCATCCACTCGAAGACCAGTGATGCAAAAGACGTCATCAAGAGTGATGGTCATTTCACCAAAAGGGAAGTGAAATGAGTTCGTCTCAGGATGCCATCTCTCAACAAATGCAGTAATCAAGTTCTTGTTTGGATTCTTGTATGAAGACGTTCGAAGTGACAATAACTTTGATTTTTTAAACATGCCCTTCCATGACCGGAGATCTTTTTCTGGATCCAACTCCCATAGAAGAAGTTTATTCACATGACCATGACACCTTAACACCTCTCTTTCAGACCCCTTATAAATATAACTCGCCACATGATTATTGAACGTGTCAAGAAGTGGAGGATGAGGTATTTCTGAATCATCTCCTTCTATCTCATTGTTTCCTCTATCATCTTCATCAATATCCGTCTGAGCATTTTCCTCGTCACCTTTCTTTTCCTCATTTTCTTAATTTTCATCTAAAGAAAACTTTTCTACACCCCATGTATTGTCCGGATCATGGGGGTCATCACTTATGAGATATAATAAAGAAGGTCGTGGCTCTGGCTCGAGATCCAACTCTTGCTCACTATGTTTATGCTTCCTCCTTCTGTAGGAAGCAGTAGGCCGAGTTTTCTCCTTTCCTATACGTTTAAATAGAATTATTCAATTCACAAATACATAATATATACATTGTGAGAAACTTAAATGGACCAAACATATAATCCACATTATTGCTGAAAAATGCACATTTGTTCGAAAATTATTGCTGAATACTCCACATATGTTCGAATTTTTTTGCTGAAAACTCCACATTTGTTCGAAATTTTTTGCTTAAAACTCCACATATGTTCGAAAATCTTTGCTGAAAATCCCTCATTTGTTCGAAAATATTACCTGAACATACATCTTTGTTCAAAAATTGAAATGGAACATTTCATTTTTGTTTGAACACATTTACCGAACAAATTATAAAATTTCAGCAGAAATTTTCGAACACCATGTGGAAAATCAGAAAACCAGATTCAAACCGTAATAACCAAATTCCTGATGATATCCACATACACATTCAATTCCTTCAACATATATGATCAATTAAGTGCCCAAAACATAAAACACATTCACTTACAAGCATAAATAGAATGAAATGGACATAAACACATAATACCCATACCATTTTTTCAAATATAATACAATGAAATATGCTGGTACCTTTATCCATGGGTCTCCTCCGGTGGGCGTGGGTCTCCTCCGGTGGATCTCATCACTTCGGTCGCGTGGGTCTCCTCCGGTGGGCGTCGGCCATCTTCCGTGAAGTGATATGAGTTTCGAACAAAAATTTCTCTTCTCTTTCTGTGTTATTAGAATGGTGGGGTGAAGTGATATGAGTTTGGGTAGTTTTGGAAAGTCACGTGGGGTGAATTGATCTATAAGGTAGTGAATTGAAAATTGGGGTGAAGTACTCAAAAATTGGGGGGAAAATATCTGGGTCCTTTCTTTAATTTATATGGGTTTTATCCTGAAGTTCAAACTATTAATAATAAATTTTTTTGGGTCTTAGCTATTAATATTTTTGGGCCTGAAGCTCATTAATAAATTCATGGACTTTATTTATTTTATAGACTTATATTTTACTTGAGTTATTTATTGATTGGACCTAATTATTTATTAATAAATAGACAACTTTATTTTACCAATATTTGAGCCTGAAGCCCATTAATAAAGGTCATAGATTAGCAATAAATTTTTATTAAAACCCCAATTTATATCCTCTAAATATTTGACCCAAATTTTTTTAATTCTCTTAGCCCGCTTAAAAATAAGTTTTTTTGGGCCTAGATATCACATATGCTACAAATCATTAATTAGGATTTCTATAAAATATCCTTGTGTGTGCTTATTATCATATCTTTTTTTTGCGGTTGATTTGGTTTGCTCAATTTTTTTTATTAAAATTGTCCTTAATGATAATAACTTGATTCGGATTTTCAATATTGAGATTCGTCTTACTTTAATTTAAGTGGAACAATTATAACAAAGCTACCTTTGTCCAAAAGGTAAAGTCGTTGATTATATTCTCTGCCACTATATATCTCAATAAGAATATGAAAAGTTAACATCTTATTGAAAAAAAAATCGTTATTTATGGAAACCCCTAAAGGATTGTGTCCATCAACAAAAATATAATAAACTCGACAGCTGAAAATTTTGATAGCGGGAAGATAATAGTTGAGATGGTCGAGGCCGTAAGTGTCATAAATGAATCTCATTATATTGGTTTGCTAGAAGCAAACATGGACATTGCTAATTATGACTTTTTATATATTGAATGTCATTATCTTCTGTAGTTTTGTCTTATTTAAGTGTTTCTTTGTTGTGCCTACACTTTGTCATGTTATTAGTAAAAATATATATATTTGTGAAAAATTAAAAATCAATTACCGGATATCTTTCATAACTCCAGAAGAGTCAACAAATAATATATTCATGTAGAAAATATTCCGGTTGAGATTAATGTCTCTGAAAGATAAAATAATAAATGTTAATGAATCTAAAGTACGCCTGAAGCGTGGATGTGGAAGAACATTTGATTCTAAATTATACTCAACGATGAAATTCAATCTCTTAAAAAGGTGAATAGTGGTCTTAACATCTAATTTAGATTCATTCAATTTATAGCAAGGTTTGTCCATTAAAAAAACATGATATGTCAGATTTTATCTAATATAAGTATGTCAAATAATAAATACCCTCATGCATATTAATTTACTTTTGAGGCATGTGTCAAAAGGTAAATTTAATAGTACGACTGACTCGTACTAAAGTTGGAATTAAATTTCCTATGTTTCTTGATTATTTTCATGGAGATATTTGTGGATCGACTCATATGGTATTGAGACTATATTGTTAATTTATGGCCATAATCAATGCTTTCACATGGTGGACACAAAAATTTAATATCCACATGTTATATACTTTTGCCAAGTTTGTTGCAAAATTACTGAACTTATGTCTCTATTTCTGATATTTTTAATTTTAAATCCATTCGAATGGATAATGCCAGTGAGCTCATGCTGAAGGCATTACATGTTTATTATTTGACAATTAAAAAAACTTTAAGTGAAGCATTATGTCCCTTAAGTCCATATCAGAATTGTCTAGCTGAGTCACTAGTATGACGTATCAAATTAATTGCAAGACAGTTATTTTAAAATTCCAACTGAGGTACTACATATTGGGGTATGAATTTTACATGTAGTTTTTCTAATTCAAATCCAACTTACTGCATATCATTATTACTCCCTTTTTGCAACTAGTGCATAGAAAATAATAATCATTTCCAATCTGCGTATATTTTACTGTGCAGTATATATATGTATCACCATCATATACAGCGACCCAGCTGGTCGACTGCACATTTAATAAAGAGTCATTTTTCGGCATTAGGGGTAGATAAGAATTCAAAATTAAGAGAATGCCAAAAATTTCCTTGAAGGAATAAAGACCACAAATTTTTACTTGAAGCAAAAATGGTCTTAAGTATTTAAACTCAAAATATAATTAGCTTGCAATAATTAGCAAGTAATTTGTCAGATACATTACTGATAATAAAAGAGTGGTTATAAATGATTGAGGCTCCAAAGAAATAAAGTATACATGTTGATGCCCCATATGCTAGAAGCATAAAGGACCTCATAACAAGAACGATACAAATCCATTGTGAATTGAAGCTAGCAAAATATTCATTTTTTAAATCTCCAGAAGAGATTCATCTTGAAGATGAAATCCTAGTAATCGAGCACGTGCACATAATAATTATATACTAGGATTGCGGAATACCCAGATCATAATATTTTGGGAAATGATGAGGATCTGGTTGATATGAATTTTATAAATAAATACAGGTGATTGAAAAACATTATTGTCGACAACTAATATGTACCCACAATTGCTCTTTCTAAAATCTGGATCCAGTACCTAAGTTGGGTGCCCGAAGCACTTTGATTAGGTGCAATAGAAAGAAGTAAGTGTGGTAGAGCTAAACTCGCTAAATGAATAATAATATTTGGTTTTATCATGCGTACACAAGAACTATTATCCCTATTGCATATAAATGTTTGCACGAAAATCAAATGAGAATAAGGTGGTGAGCGGGATTAATAGTTTAAGAGTTTTCGCAGAGACTCAATATTGATTTTGATGAGTATTCTCCTGTAATGGACAAAAAAAATGTTTCGCAACAAAATATTTATGGCAATTAAATTGAATCTAAAAATGTAGTTGATGGACCTTGTAGCCGCATATTTATATTATATGTCAAATTATAAGAATATCTCAGATGAACATAAGATTCCCCAGATGAGGAATGATAAAAATATAATGTATATAGTACAAAACTATATTCATTATTATGTGATCTACTAATCGAAAGTGGTATGATCGTTTCAATGAGTTCCTTCTAAGGAAGAATATAAAAACAACGAAGCATTTTAATCCGTGTTTATAAAATTATTATATGTTTTTGTTATTACTTCAGTAAGTGATGAAATTTAAGTGACTAGTTTAATTTTGAAGTCAGAAATTGAAATAAAAACCTTAGTAAACACCATGTATCGATCTCATCCTGAAGATTGAGCATTTCCTAAAAAGAAAAAGAGATTTTATATACTAATTAACGTATCTGAAGACGATATTGCACAAATTTTGTATGTATATATCTCATCCATATCAATTATTATTTGTTTCCCATAAAGTGGATAAAGGCACATTTAGCGCCTAAATATAGAGAATTATGGTAGGACCAGAAGTTCCATCTTTGAGCATCACTAGGGAGCTATATGGATCTTAGTTATATGTATGATTCCATCTATATGATATTATTAAAGATGATTTATCCTTTAAAATTCTTGATAATGGAAAAAGTAACTTATGCTATACAAATATTAGTAACAATGATGTTACAGAAAATTTGATACAACACATATCCCCAAAATCCTTTTATTTGCATAAACTCCAATAGAGTGCATTGCAATTATAATTTGATATATGTATTTACTAAATCTCTTTCTATATTTATTTTTGAAAAATATGTCTGTGGTATTGGGAAGTCATAGCCTTGGAAGACTGTTGTCTTCAGGGGGGGTGACAACTTTAGAACAATCCTGCAGATTGTATCTCGAAGATCAATGCTTATACTTTCTTTCATTTGATTAAGTTTATCTCCCAAGATTTATTCTATCAGAATCTTAATTAAGCATGAACATCACAGCGTAATGTTCAAGGGGAAGTGTTATAAATATATTATTATTGTGGACATTACTTATGAATTAAGTAGTTTATTGGGGCAAAGGCCTGATACATTATTAGGGTTAAATATATTGGTTACATTATATATACTCCATTGTACTCTGTATTATGATACACACATATTAGTGAAATCTCTCCTGGCTTGGTATGCCCCCAGACGTAGTCACTCGTGACGAATTGGGTCAACAAATCCGCGTTCTTCTATTTCTTAATTTCTTAATTCACAACAATTATGTCAGTGAATTTGAATTGTCTGAATTTATAAATGTGTGGTTCTATTTAACACAATTAAAAATAATTTTACATCGCATTATATAATTTATGAAAAATGATGATTTTATCAGTAACTAAATTTTTTTATAATGATATTATGTAAATGGGGCCGTTACGAATGAATATTTTTTTAGTTTTATTACAAAGAGAGACAAATGCGTAATTTATATAATATTTATACACTCTTTGAGTGTGATTTTGAGTTTTCATTTTTTATAACTTTTACACACTTGTCTTTTCCTACAATTTACGAAAAAGGTGTGCCCCTTCTTATATTCTTCCCCTTGTTAATTGATTTTAAAGACAAGTTCACAAGAAATATTTTAAAACTAACCCCTTCCAATGGTTTAGACTTGGGGCTAAGAATTTGCTCATCTCTAGAATCTATATTGGAATTTCAGGAGTTCTATTAGTTCACGTATTAGGTAAGTTTATATATATTGGAGTTTTCGTTAAGTAAACAGAGAATTGTGCCCGAATTAGTCAGTGTATAAACTAAATATCAATAATTTTTACTCTAAAAAAAACCTTTAAAAGTGATAATTCATTAACGTGTCATCTTGCATGTATATATGTGGATTACACGTAATAGATAAAGGAAAAGGACAAATTACGTCAAAGTGGGTGCATTATATTTATACGCCCATAATTTGAGAAGTAATTAGGTTCTTTGGGCACTCTACATTAACTAAATCGACAATCTGACCAAACTATTATCTGGACTATATTAAAAAGAGTCTAACCAATGTAAAATATTTTTGGACCGTTTTACCCTTCTATTTTTTCTCCTTGTGCGTTTACACCCTCCACCAAAATTATCATCACAACTCATCAAATTCTCAAAATTATCATCACAACTCATCAAATTCTCATCTGCCGTGCGTTTACACCCTCCACCAAAACTATCATCAAAACTCCTCAAGTTCTTCTTCCTGCCGTGCATTTACACCTCCACCCAAAACAATCAATGCAACCCTCCAAATCTTTCCTCCGGTGTTTGATCCCCATCCAACCCGATGGCCCGATGGATCCCCCGATTTCGGTCTCTCCCCAACCTTCGTATGTTCGTGGATCAGCGGCGATCACACAATCAGACATTTTAAAATCATATTGGACGGACGGAACGCAGTTTAATCGATTAGTCCTGATTGATTATCAACAAGAGGCCATAATAGATTATCAACGATTTCCCATTAGGGTTTTCGGCCATAATAGATTATCAATGATCCCCTATTGGGTTTCCGGCCATTTCTCCAAACTTGAGGACATACAATGTTGAGACCCTTAGCAACAAAACTATAATCTGCCGTCACACAGAGGCGCCGGGGTTGCGTCTTCCTGTGAATCTCTAGATACTAATTTAACTTCTTTCTTCTATTGAATCTGCATCTCGATTTTCACTGTGTCGAATTTTGATTATATATATTCAAATATATCTCTGTTTTAGTAACTATTGAACTTCAGCTCCCACGTAGCCGCGGCACAAGAGCGGCTCGCGGCATGAACCAGTTTAAACGACACCTAATTAACTCCGAACATGTTATTTCTCCGATTGGACATGCTCATTTATACGTAATACAGGGAAATTAATTTAATTTTTCGTCAATATTTAAGGAAATGACGAACAAGGCTGTAACTATCAGAACAAGGAAATTCATGACTAATCGCCTCCTATCCAGGAAGCAATTTGTATGTCAGTTAACCAACTTCTTTTAATTATTTTTTTATATTTTTTGTTTGGCAGTGGCTAACGCATTTGTTTCTAATCGATTTTGTTTGGTAGGTGATCAATGTGTTGCACCCAGTGAGGGCCAGTGTTTCTAAGGTATTGTTTCCTGTGTTCGTTTGATTTTATGGTCGTGTGCTGTGTTTAAATTCAATATTGTGCTTCAAGTGTATGTTTTATGTGCTTCCCATGCTTGTTTATGTTTGCTTTTAATTTTTATTCAAGGCTGAACTGAAGGAGAAATTAGCTAGGATGTACGAGGTTAAAGATCCCAATGCCATATTCGTGTTCAAGTTCAGGACTCCCTTTAGTGATGGAAAATCTTCCGGGTTTAGTTTGAGATACGACTCCGTGGAGAATGCTAAGAAATTTGAGCCCAAATACAGGCTAATTAGGGTAATTCTTCTTTTCTATAGCTGTTTGTATTTGTGTTACTTTTGTGTTGTTGGTTTCCGAATGTATCTAAGTATTTTCTCTTTACTTGTGAAGAAACCAGTTTTTTTCCAACAATTTCTAATTGTTTTATATGCTAAAAGGCTTTTATATTTCTGAAGTCAATATGCTATGCCATTGAGTTTCCTGTTTTCGTTTCACCATATGCTATGTGAGCTTGGGAACTTCTAAACTATTAAAAAAACAATTTGTTTTACCTACCTCAGTTGAAAATTTAATAGATGCATATAGTTAAGCAAGCAATAAATGACGGAGTTCTTATTAATTTTAGCTTCACTTCCTGCCTAAAATTGACTCAGTTTAAATTTTTTTATCTCAAAAAATACGAACCCATCACAGTGCAGCATTATCCTTCATCATGGCTCAAATATGGAATCTTTTGCTTATTTTTGCATCATAATTCAAAGTACCTGCCTCACTAAACCCAAGGATTGATCCCTTGAATCTTAGATTCATCTATTACATGGTTATGCTTTGTTCTCTTGACCCAAGATCTTCCTGCAAATACGTTTTAGAGGACACACAGGAAATGTATTGATCCCTTGTGAAGGTGAAGACATCTCAAAATGATGAGTACTAAATAATTGCTTTCCATTGCCTTTTGGATTGTTTTAATCAATTTCTTTTCTTTATTTCTTTTAATTATGATTGAATATGATGATCTTAATCTTGGCGTACACATTTGATAATATATTGAATTAAACAGGTATAAAAATAAGAGCCTGTTTCATGAGAAATAATACAAAATGTATAATTTTATATAAGAATAATATCAAATCCATATTAAAATGATCTTCATGGTTGAATGCTTGAGTACATCCTCTTTGTTTTAGCATGTCTTTGTTTATGTAGATTTTGATATTCGATTTGGACCTGCAAGGTCCTTTTTGCGTATGTAGCATGATTTGCTTAATCCCATAGAATCTATCACTTTATTAAAGGATATTTTTTTGAAATGTATGTAAGTTAATTAGGTTCTTAAGGAGACCTTCTGGAGATATGGGGGCACCTTTGTTTGTAACGATGCATGTACAGTAGTTTTATTGAACAATTATTATTCATGTTTAGAAGATGTTTTGTCTTCTTTTGTGAAGATATAAATACCATATTGGGTATTACCTTGTTATAGTAGTAGATAATGAATTTTTATGGCCTAACTAAATATTAATATAGAAGATTGTTTTAGGATAGGAGTTTGAGTTGCCCAAATTAAATTATATTTGAATGATACTAGATTCTTGTTCTTATTGGTGAGATAGGTGGAAAAACAGAAGAGGATGTTGCTGCTCTGATTAAGGTTAGGGACCCTTGTCCTATTACATAGTTTTTGTAAAAAGGTACAACATTTCCCAACTGGGTTGCTATTTTTATTGATAGATATATTAGCTTGCTATCTTTGCCAGCTTTTGTATGAGGATTTGGGGAATCTGACTAGGAAAATTAGCAGCCCGGTAAAAAGTAGTAAATCTTTTTAAATCAATATCTATATGAACAATTGTTTACTTCTAGAGCTTGTTCTTGACTATGATCTTATCTAGGTGTATATATGGCCCATAACTATCTTTTTATGACCAAACAGTTTAGATGCATATTCTGCCCTTGAGCAAATTTGGCCACCCTCTTCTCTTTGTTCATCCTTCTAAAACTAGAGTCTTTTATGGTTTAATATTCAAATGATGCCATTTATGCCACTCTTCAGTGTGGAATCTTGCTGAATGAATTGAATTATTTTATTTTAACAACTTCTAATTCTAACTAAAAAATTTCAATAAAGTAATTGTCCCAAAGTGCTCTTCTCAAGTAGCTTTTTACCACTGCAATCTCTCTGTGTACAAGCCATTATGTTCCAGTGGTTATTACATATTTTGATATAAAGGTGAACACCGAAGAGAAATTTGTAATAGAATATACATGAAATGATTTAAAGTACTTGAATTTTCATACCAATAAGTTGAGTATTATATGAGAAGTCTCGCTTTTGTACTTGATAAAAATGAATCATGCTATATTTATTGATTGGCCTTTGCTTCTATCTTTTATTATTAAGTAAAATGAAGACTTTTAATTCAATTTATATTTGCCTCTATTTAAGTAGAGTTGAAATAAACTCATTCTGTTTTTTCCCACTGTTACAGGAACGTGGTACTGAAAAGCCTGTAGTTGTGTTTATTGTTGGACTCATTGCTCCGCCTGGAATAAGAATGAGGAATGTAGGAGGTATTGTATTCCATAAGCTCTTATCTATTAAACATTCATAAAAAATTCAGAGGTAGAGTATTTGAGAATTATATTTTTGGGGCCTTTTCCGGTTCTGGAGAGAAACTTAATTGACTGTAGTTGTAGCTTTATTTTGAGTTTAAGAGCTGATAATGAAATGAAATGACTATGAGTGCTAATTCTATCAGTATAACAATCGAGTGTAGCAGTCATATTTTGGAAAATACGTCTATGTTATTTTCTCAATTCAAAGCTTGACAATTCACTTTACATTGGAGAATAAAATCAACCATGAATCCTCTGATATAGTTTGTGATAAAATTAAATATGAAAATTATGAAGACAACAGATCTCTCTAACATAATTTATTAAAAACAACTTCAAAATAAGCCCCTATATGAATTTTATTTTCCATGTTTAGAATAAGTGACATATAATGGGGCAGATCAACCAAAACAATTGATGCTCAAAATGGAGCTTGGATTTTGTATGTGAAAGTAGGTAGCTTTATCCTAGAAATGGTAGACATCTTGTACTTTGTGCCCTATGTTGGCACCACGTATAGAGCCATATAATTAGTTGTGCGTTGCAATATTCAAGTAAATAAGACTGAATGTTGGCCTTTTTGTGGGGATTTTAGTGTTTTAGTATCTTTTATTATGTGAAGAAAAGAATATAACATCTGTGTTAGTTTGCTTAATTTTAATGATCATTTGTTGATTGTTCTTTTTTGTTGAATAGGTTGAGAATTTGAAGGTTGAATTGTTTGAGGAGTTGGAGGGTTGCTTGTCGACTTGGATCTTGAATCTGAAGAGTCAACAAATGTGTAATATAATTCATCTACTATCTAGGGATCACTTACAAAATCAACTTTTGCAATTGTGCATTAGGTAACAAGAGGAATCAGCATTTCCCCTTTTTTCCCTTTTTAATAAGTACATAGAATGGATGAATAATTTGACAATTTAATGTGCTCTGTTCCTGGAAGTTTCTTCTCCAGAAGCACTTGAATTATTTTCAACTATGCTTGGATGTTTAGATAATATAGTGTATGATCCGAAAAGAAATTTGTGTTGAAAAACATCTCTTATTCTGTCTTCATGATGTATTATTGCATAGACTGGTGCGCATGCCATGCTTGAACTTATCTTTATGCATACCTATCATGTCAATTCTCACAATTAATATTTGTTTACCACAATAGATGATGAATGACGCAATCAAGTTTCTTTTATATTATTTCAATAATGACAACAGTACTTGTGCTATGATGTAAAAGAAAAATTATTTAAGGATTTATTATGCATCTCAAGCTATTAAACGTGCCAATTTTCCAGAAAAAAAAACACATTATCAATAATTTTAGTAAAAAACTATTAACAACGTGCGAAACACTTGTACTCCAACTAGTATACGAGAAACATCACCGGTGAAGGGCTTCATTAATTTAAGAGAGATTCCCTTGTAAGATGTTCACATGAAACTATTAGTAAGTTGTTCACCAAGTACATTGTGCAACTCAAATGTATTTTTAAAAAATTATATAAAATATTTTTAAAAAATCATATATGTTATTATTAAAAAAATTATTTTTAATGATATAATAATAAATAGTATAACTTTTTAAAAATACACTTTAATTGCACAATACACCTGATGCATAAGAAACTTATTCTTATAACACTATAAATAATCTGATTGAATTAGTGTTAATAAACTAGTTTTGTTTAATATTCACTCACTCCCATTTTTTTTATATTTTTTGAAACATCATAAATCTTTCAACACAAAAGAATTAATAAAATATAATTTTTTTTAGTCTAATATTGCATTCATATATTTCATTTTTTAAAACTATTTTATAAGTTGAAAAAAGATCTGAAAGGGGGAGTAGTGTTCGTAACTTTAAATTTTTAATATTGTGAAACCATTTGATACATGAAAGGTGGTCATTTATTATACCATATGAATATGATCTATGTTTAAATGGAGCTAATGCAGTTGTTTAATTTTCTAAAGAATACATATTGATTCAAATATATATATATATATATATATATATATATATATATCAAGATGGAGATTCCTTTTATATATACGATTGTCTCACATAATTCTCGAAAAAATAAATTAAACCTCACATGAGAATACTTTAAAAAAAAAACCTAAATCTTTGTTTCCTTTTCCCTTAATTAGGAAATGATTCTTGAAAATAAAATTAATAATGAGTTAGTTTATTTTTTGAGGGAATATACAAAAATAGCCAATGGCTATGTGGCTAATTTATTTTTTAGTCATGTTGACCTAAAAAACTCTTTTTTAGCTATTTGGTTAGGAATTTTACATACATTCCCTTCACTTAAAATTTTGTAGGACAAAGATACCCCTGTCCAAATAGTATTCCCTACAAAATAACACATACTTCCCTCCAAAAAAACACACACACAATTCGACACACAGTAGAAAAAAAACACACACACAAGTCAGAAAAAAAAACACACAAGTCGACACACACACAATCCCAATTGTCGACACACACAGAAGTTTAAGAATAGAGGGCAAAATCATTCAATCGCAAGGAGCAAGAAATAGCAATCCCTCCAAGTCTACAGTCGTTGCCCATCGCAAGGAGCGAGAAATAGTGTTCCAGGTAATCGGCAATTGTTTGATTACCCTACTACATGCCCTAATTGAGATTAATGTCTTTGAATAATATATTCATGTAGGAAATATTACGGTTGAGATTAATGTCTCTGAAAGATAAAATAATAAATGTTAATGAATCTAAAGTACGCCTGAAGCGTGGATGTGGAAGAACATTTGATTCTAAATTATACTCAACGATGAAATTCAATCTCTTAAAAAGGTGAATAGTGGTCTTAACATCTAATTTAGATTCATTCAATTTATAGCAAGGTTTGTCCATTAAAAAAAACATGATATTTCAGATTTTATCTAATATAAGTATGTCAAATAATAAATACCCTCATGCATATTAATTTACTTTTGAGGCATGTGTCAAAAGGTAAATTTAATAGTACGACTGACTCGTACTAAAGTTGGAATTAAATCTCCTATTTTTCTTGATTATTTTTAGGGAGATATTTTTGGATCGACTCATGTGGTATTGAGACTATATTGTTAATTTATGGCCATAATCAATGCTTTCACATGGTGGACTCAAAATTTTAATATCCACATGTTATATACTATTGCCAAGTTTGTTGCAAAATTACTGAACTTATGTCTCTATTTTTTATATTTTAAATTTTAAATCCATTCGAATGGATAATGCCAGTGAGCTCATGCGGAAGGCATTACATGTTTATTATGTGACAATTAAAAAAATTTAAGTGAAGCTTATGTCCCTTAAGTCTATATCAGAATTGTCTAGCTGAGTCAATAGTATGACGTATCAAATTAATTGCAAGATAGTTATTTTAAAATTCCAACTGAGGTACTACATATTGGGGTATGAATTTTACATGTAGTTTTTCTAATTCAAATCCAACTTACTGCATATCATTATTACTCCCTTTTTGTAACTAGTGCATAAAAAATAATAATCATTTCCGATCTGCGTATATTTTACTGTGTAGTATATATATGTATCACCATCATATACAGCGACCCAGCTGGTCGCCTGCACATTTAATAAAGAGTCATTTTTCGGCATTAGGGGGAGATAAGAATTCAAAATTAAGAGAATGCCAAAAATTTCCTTGAAGGAATAAAGACCACGAATTTTTACTTGAAGGAAAAATGGTCTTAAGTATTTAAACTCAAAATATAATTAGCATGCAATAATTAGCAAGTAATTTGTCAGATACATTACTGATAATAAAAGAGTGATTATAAATGATTGAGGTTCCAAAGAAATAAAGTATACATGTTCATGCCCCATATGCTAGAAGCATAAAGGACCTCATAACAAGAACGATACAAATCCATGGTGAATTGAAGCTAGCAAAATATTCATTCTTGAAATCTCCAGAAGAGATTCGTCTTGAAGACGAAAATCCTAGTAATCGAGCACATGCACATAATAATTATATACTAGGATTGCGGAATACCCAGATCATAATATTTTGGGAAATGATGAGGATCTGGTTGATATGAATTTTATAAATAAATACAGGAGATAGAAAAACATTGTTGTCGATAACTAATATGTACCCACAATTGCTCTTTCTAAAATCTGGATCCAGTACCTAAGTTGGGTGCCCGAAGCACTTTGATTAGGTGCAATAGAAAGAAGTAAGTGTGGTAGAGCTAAACTCGCTAAATGAATAATAATATTTGGTTTTATCATGCGTACACCAGAACTATTACCCCTGTTGGATATAAGTGTTTGCACGAAAATCAAATGAGAATAAGGTGGTGAGCGAGATTAATAGCTTAAGAGTTTTCGCAGAGACTCAATATTGATTTTGATGAGTATTCTCCTGTAATGGACAAAAAAAAAGTTTCGCAACAAAATATTTCTGGCAATTAAATTGAATCTGAAAATGTAGTTGATGGACCTTGTAGCCGCATATTTATATTATATGTCAAATTATAAGAATATCTCAGATGAACATAAGATTCCCCAGATGAGGAATGATAAAAATATAATGTATATAGTACAAAACTATATTCATCATTATGTGATCTACTAATCGAAAGTGGTATGATCGTTTCAATGAGTTCCTTCTAAAGAAGAATATAAAAACAACGAAGCATTTTTATCCGTGTTTATAAAATTATTATATGCTTTTGTTATTACTTCAGTAAGTGATGAAATTTAAGTGACTAGTTTAATTTTGAAGTCACAAATTGAAATAAAAACCTTAGTAAAAACCAGGTATCGATCTCATCCTGAAGATTGAGCATTTCCTAAAAAGAAAAAGAGATTTTATACACTAATTAACGTATCTGAAGATGATATTGCATAAATTTTGTATGTATAAATCTCATCCATGTCAATTATTGTTTGTTTCCCATAAAGTGGATAAAGGCACATTTAGGGCCTAAATATAGAGAATTATGGTAGGACAAGAAGTTCCTTCCATGAGCATCACTAGGGAGCTATATGGATCTTTGTTATATGTGTGATTCCATCAATATTATTATTAAAGATGATTTATTCTTCAGAATTCTTGATAATGGAAAAAGCAACTTATGCTATACAAATATTAGTAACAATGATGTTACATAAAATTTGATACAACACATATCCGCAAAATCCTTTTATTTGCATAAACTCCAAAAGAGTGCATTGCAATTATAATTTGATATATGTATTTACTAAATCTCTTTCTATATTTATTTTTGAAAAATATGTCTGTGGTATTGGGAAGTCATAGCCTTGGAAGACTGTTGTCTTCAGGGGGAGTGACAACTTTAGAACAATCCTGCAGATTGGATCCCGAAGATCAATGCTTATACTTTCTTTCATTTGATTAAGTTTATCCCCTAAGATTATTCTATCAGAATCTTAATTAACCATGAACATCACAGCGTAATGTCCAAGGGGAAGTGTTATAAATATATTATTATTGTGGACATTACTTATGGATTAAGTAGTTTATTGGGGCAAAGGCCTGATACATTATTAGGGTTAAATATATTGGTTACATTATATATACTCCATTGTACTCTGTATTATGATACACACATATTAGTGAAATCTCTCCTGGCTTGGTATGCCCCCAGACGTAGTCACTCGTGACGAATTGGGTCAACAAATCTGCGTTCTTCTTGTTCTTAATTTCTGTTAGTACCTTGGTTTAGATTTTGATGTGTGCAAAACAAATGTGGTTATTGATTAAATTAATCTAACATTTGTTTTAAGGAAATTGGTGTTTGAAACATATAGTTGTAAGTGAAGTCTGCAGCTGTGTATTTGATCAATCTATAGTTAGACATGATGTTGGTCCCGAAGCAAGTATAAATCAGTGTATGGGGGGGAATACACTGATGTCAGATTTTCCCGAAAGTCTCAGGAAAATGCTCTTTCAAAACCTAGTCAGGAAGATCCTGATGTGTTCTATAAACTGACAGTCCTCAGGGGCAGCAGGGACGAGTCAGTGTTGAACCAGATAGGCTAAGTCAGAGTTGTGCTCTCAGAAGCTCAGTAGAGATAACCCACCTACTGACAGCTCAGAAGCAAGTCAGTTGGATAGCTATCTCAGTAAGCTCAATTTAGTGCGGAATGTGAGCCCTTAAGTTTACTCGTTTTAGTTCTGAAAACTTATCAGTTTTTCTTAGTGAAAACGTGGTTAAGGCTGGTGCACAGTTTACTGATCAGGATGACAAGTCTGAGACAAGTCAGTCCTGATGGTTTTCAGAAATGATGCAAGGATGCTCAGTTTACTATGTATGACAATTATGATCCTGAACAAATAGTAAATCAGCACGCAAGGGTCTTTTTAACGTGGTTCGGAGATAACCAACTCCTACGTCCACGACCTGATTGAACAGGAAGCTATCCTCAAAACCCTGAGGATAGGTACTTGGGTTTGACGTGCCAAGGGACACGAGTAGCCAACTTTCTCTCTTAGGAACTGACCCCTGGGTGGTTTTACAAGTCCCAGTCCTTACAAACAAACCAACCAACTCACAAACTGAGGGGTTTGGTTTTACAAGTTTTCCAACTATTTTGTATTGATCCCTCTAACAAATTAAGGACAAGGATGGGATCAATACTCTAAGCAAATAATACAGAGGAGATTCCTACAACAACACTAGGGAAATTTAAGTTTCAGAGCTTTGTTTCAAATCAACTTTGAGCGTTTGGAATCTTGAGAGTTTCTCTTGGAAATTTCCCGTTAGCCTTGAATGGGTGCAAGGCTCTCTGTATTTATAGGGAGGTTTGAAATAGATCCGTTGGAATTGATCCGTTTCAAACCTTCCTATTTAGGGTAGGTGCAGAATTTGGGTGTCCTTATCTGACATAGACCATACCTAGTATGGTAAAGTTTCTGATCCGCCGCCTGCACCTCTGAGAAGCATTAAATGCATTTCAGTCTCCGTACATACGTGTCGCCTTCTTACTGGTCGTTAGTCCAACGACTAAATTGTCGGCATTGACTTTACTGAACCTCGTACATTTATAACCCTGAGTTTCTAGTTCTTTACTCAGCATAAATGTTTGTCTTATGTTAGAGACTCTGACATTCCTTTTGCTTCCTCAGACTTCCATCCGCACGTGTAACCTTTGGGTATCAGGACTTACAAGTATCAGGTTAACTGATACTAGGCCTAAGTCAGGACTTATGAACATTAGAGGGACGTTCAGCCTGATCAAGGTTACACTGAGCCTTCACTGAGGAAGACTTCTCTGAGCATGCTTAGTCTACTCAGTTCTGTCAGGGTCAGTAGTCTTCTTCAGGATGGCTTCTAGGCATCTTCAGGAGTCCTTCTAGGTTTTTCAGGTTGCAGCTTCAGGTTGACCATCTTCAGGATGTTCAACACCTTCAGGGTTGGAACAGCTTCAGACTTCAGACTTCAGACTTTAGGGACGTCTCCATCAGTCTTCACTCCTCAGTACGTTCCCCCTGAACTGAATACCTATGAATAGAAAATCTATTCTAACCTATCTAGTCCTGAGCCTATCATCCTGACGAACTGTACTTAGGCAAATTCTTCAAGGGGTTTTTGGGATCTAATCAAAACTCAGATTGTCCCAACAATTTCCCCCTTTTTGATGATGCCAAAACCCTTAGGAAAATCCTACCATCTAAACAAATTTCTGACTTAGTCAGTATTCAGTTCAGGAACCTATATCAGGTCCTGAGTTCTATAAGATGGAAACAGGAAAGGGTTAGTACAGTTCTTGATAAATATCAGAAAAGTAAATCAGGTGTCAACGAGATGTTGTCTCAGAAATATAAAATAGTTTAGTTGATAGATATTCTAAGTACACGGTATCCTGAAACTATTACAAAACATTCCTGAAACACTAATCCTGATCTATCTTCTTCAGTCTTCATCATCCCACTTCAGAAGAGTCAGTCCATACTTGGCCAGGACCCTCAGCTTCACCTCATGGAATTGATCAGGATCCTCAGCAACACCGTTTGTCCGAGCCACCATGGCAATTTCAAATTGGATAGCATTTCTGTTGAGGTGATGATTAATTCCCATCATCAGCGGTATGTAGACTATGTTGTCAGGGGCTTTGATCTGGTATCCTGCTCGATCGGCGTATCTGACAATTTCTGTCCAAAGTTCAGGATGGTGAAGGTCCATCCATTCCATGAACACAACATTCTTATCATGGCCTTCGATCTTTAACCAGTTCCCATAGACATAGTACTTCTCCACAAACTCTTTCTTTATCGGAACCCAGATCTAATTCAGATGAGGTGGAATGAAGGTGTCTACATACTCATACTGAAACGGTCCTGCCGGCTCTCCAGGGACTAACTTCTTCTTCTTCTTACCAGCAGGCTTCTTCTTCACTGCACTGGCTTCAGGTTTCTTCTTCTCAGTTTTCTCTTTATCCTTCATGGTGTCAAGCTGACCTTGAAGTTTCTCAATTTGCGTATCCTGAGCCCTGACCTTCAGTGCAGTTTCCAAGGTAATCTGCTTCTGCTTCTTCTTCGTTACTACCAAGGGGTCATTAGGGTAGAGTTGTTCACTGCACTCATCCAGCATTTCTTCAACATCTTCAGGAGTTGCCTCTTTCCTCTTTTTCTGAACCTGAGTGGGAGCTTCTGGATCAGTGGCCTTCCTCTTCTTCGAAGTGTCGAACTTAGGATTTTTCTTTCCTTCCCCCTTTTTGGCAGCATCAGGGGAGTCCTCCTTCTTATCCACTTTCTTCTTGATGTCATCCAGAAGAATCCCCTGAGAAGCATCCTGGTCAGCAACCACTTTCAGGCTGGAAGATAGCGCATCAGACTTTAGTACACTTTCAGTGAGGTGATTTTCAAAACTGGACTTCATGGCAGCCAGTTCCTTCTTCTGAGTCAGACAATCAATCTGCAGATTGTTGAAGGACTTGTGCCACACTTCATCAGTCCCCTTCAGATTCTCACTGATCTTCCTTAGCAGTGATGCATCTTCCACCTGAGCTTCCTCCCTGGCCAAACCTCTGACCGTGACCTCCTGCCCCTTCAGTGCTTCAGCAATCAGTTCCCTGATCCTCCCATCCAGGTTGCTGAGAGCTGAATCTATCGTGCTTTGAACTTGGCCAGAGATTGTAGCAAGTTCAGTAGATCTCTGAGTCTCGATGCTCAGGAAGCGTTCAGAGTCTTTCTTCCTTGCATCTAGAAATCTCTCCGCCAGCAAGTTGTGTTTCTCCCGCTGACGGTGGAGTTTGCTGATGATATCCTGACTCATCCGCGAGAGACCTACTGAAATAGTTTGGTTCTTCTTCTTCTTCCCCTTCCTCCTGGGCTTCTGAAGAACAATGACTGGGGTCTCTCCTGGAGCCTCAGCAGTCCCGACCCCAGGGAGTGCTTCATCGGCCGGTGCCACCTGTCCTTCGTCTGCACCTTCCCCAACCACTGGAACAACAGCCAGTTCCATTGAGGGGTTGGGATGGGGATTGTTGGCTCGAACCACCCTGATGAAGTCTTCCTTTGTAATTACTTGGCATAGGTTCTGAGTCCAAACCTGTCGAGAATAACCTGCTCCTGATCCCTGAGGCACTCCATTCTTTTAGCCTCGATCATAGCAGCCACTTCAGTTATCGATGCCCTCCGCATCATAACCAGGACCCTTAGCATCACCACCTCGTCAGCATAGAAAGGTTCCAGGCCTGGAATATGCTGACTGGCGAACCGTTTTGCTTGACAGTTAGCATCCATTTCAAACGGTGTCAGAGTTGGTAGTGGAGCAACTTCTTCATGATCTCCAGCCTGATGCTCTGGTTCAGAATCAACATCAGTTGAGATGGTCCACTTCCTGCCTTGATTGTTTTCGACGTCCTCATCCTGAAGCTCCTCATCCTGAGCCTCTGTCTCCACAACCTCTTGAAGCTCCTCATCACCAGCATCTGAGCTTCTCTGACCCTCCGGGTCAACCTCCTCATTCACTTCTTCCTCCTTTTCCTTCTCATCTCCTTGTTCCTCCAACACTTCTCCTTCAGCTTCTCCTTCTGGCTCAGCCTGAGCCTCCACCCTGAGGTCCTGCACCACCTGCATCATAGGATCCTCTTGAACAGGCTTTTGGGTAGCCTGTTCCCCCTCAACTTCAACATCATCCGCGTGAGGCATGCTAGAGTCTTCCTGAGCCACCTCCGGCTCAGTAGGGATCTTTGTAACCGGAGTCACTGATTGTGATGGTGCTGACTTCTTGGATTTAGCAACTGTAGCAGTTTTTGGTTCAGGGGTGTCTGATTCAGTCTCAGAGTCATGCAGTGTTGTCTTCCTTTCAGACACAGGAAGTCCCTTCACCGTTACCCGCTTTGGCCCAGACTTGGCCGGCTCCTCCTGGGCAGTAGAACTGGCTGCCTTGCCTTCCCCTTTCCTTTTGAGATCCTCTTGATCTCAGTGGCATTCATCCTCTTGATAGTGTCAGCAGCATTCTGGTATAGAATATGTTGATCCTTGAAATCCACGAGCCCTTCTCTGTCAACATCCCCAAACCTGAGATTCTGAAGCATCACTGACAACTTAGAACCGAAGTGAGGGTTCTTTGTCAGGAAGATCTGGTCTCCTTTCTTCTCCACTTTCTAGGCTTCAGCTACTAGCTTCTGGAAGAAGTATTCCTCCCAATCCACCTGAGCATTCTCAACCACTGCTGCCATGACCCTAATTTTGGGCAGAGACACCTGCTCCAAACCGCCCACAAACCCCATTATACTCTGACATACAACTTCAAATATCAATTTGTATTCAGGTTTGAACAGCTTCTTGTTCATCTTTCCAAATAGTTCTTGGGGCACAATCAGGTATGTGTCAGCACAGCCCTGCTCCTTTCCAAACTTGTGCATCGCAGCATCGGATAACTCCTCATCATCAGTGGAGTGAGGAAGGTTATATGTCTTCCTGATCAAATCCCTAACGTTCACCTTCTCAAAGAAGTGCTGAACGATCTTCTTTCCCTCCTTCTCCACAGTCCTTCTGAGTGGAATCACTGATTCCCACTCACCTGCATCGTTCCCTTCATGTTGGCATAGAAAGCCATGATTTGATGAGCACAAGTCTTTGCAGGTTTCTTGGACACGAAATCCAGCATTCCAGCGGTGTTGATGGCCCAATAGACCTGATCTAACTCCTTGATAGTTGATCGATGAGTGAAATCAATCAACCACTCAAAGGTCACCTTCGATTCAACATCCGCAATGGCTGAGTGGAATTTCTGTGCTTCTGAGGCAGTCATGAATGGCTTAGTGGTGGTGGTGGTGGAAGCCATTGATGCAGAGAGATAGAGAGAAATATTTGCATAAATATTGGGTTAGGAAAATATGGGTGCGTAAATTATGCACAAAGAAAGGTCCTTCCTTTTATAACCAAAGACTCGGTTTTAATGAATGGGTTGGATTAATGGTCTTTAGAGATTCAACGGATGAGATGAAGGGGTATATCCGGAATAAAAATGTACCAAAGTTTGGATTTCAAACGTAATGATGTTTTACTTTATCGAAACCTGTTCCCGCCCATTTAGCATTTAATGCGTGTCAGAAGAATGTTTGAAATTAATACGCATTTTGCATTTAACAAAAACTGAATAATGAATGAATGGCTGAGGATTTGAGTTAAAAACCCTTTGATTGATGTGGTGTCAGACAAGATCAGAAATGCACATGCAAGACAGAAAAAAAAATAGTTCAGGATTCATACCAGTCAGTCAGATCTAGAAACCTGACTGATACCTCGTGAGACCGTTCAGGGTGACAAACCCTGAAATCTGTGTCCTGAACCTAAACCTATTCTGATCTTGATGATCCAAATTTGATGTCTGTTCCCCCTGAAAGCCATCCAACTCTGCAATCTGATCCTAAGTTAATCATCCCTCTTGACCCCTTTGTTCAATCCTGAACTGAGATTCATACTGAACCTTCTAAGCCTGGGTCAAGAAGTCCTAACTCTACTGACAGCTCAACAAACCTGGTTTCAGGCAAAGCCTTAGTCAGGATGTTAGCTCTCTGCTTGTCAGTAGGGATCCTCTCCATCCTGATGTCCTTCTTCTCTACATGATCTCTGATAAAGTGATGCCTGATATCTATATGATTACACCTTGTGTGTAAGACTGGGTTTTGGGATATGGCTATGACAATATTGTTGTCACAATAAATTGGGACATCATTGGCCTCTATTTGGTAGTCTCTCAGTTGTTGCTTCAGCCAAAGGATCTGGGAACAACAACTGCCTACCGCCATATACTCAGCCTCAGTAGTAGATGTTGCAACACTTGTTTGTTTCTTGGAAAACCAAGAGATCAGTTTGCTCCCTAGAAACTGACATGTGCCTGTGGTTGATTTCCTATCAATCCGACAGCCTTCATAATCAGCATCAGAATACCCTGTCAGTTCTAGGTTGTCATCTGAGGGATACCAAAGTCCTAAATTGACAGTACCTCTAAGGTATTTCAGTATCTTTTTGGCACTCTCAAGATGACTCTTCTTCGGATCAGACTGATACCTTGCACAAACTCCTACTGCATAAGTGATGTGAGGAAGACTTGTAGTCAGGTACAACAGAGATCCAATCAGTGCCCTATATTCAGTCTGATTCACTGAGGTCCCCTCCTTGTCAGGATCCAGCTTCTCATTTGTGTTCATGGGAATACGTGAGACTTTGTTGGACTGAACTCCAAACTTCTGAATCAAGTCCCTGGCATACTTGGACTGATTTATGAAGATTCCGGAGTCAGTTTGCCTGACCTGGAGACCCAGAAAGAAGTTCATCTCTCCCATCATTGACATCTCAAATTTTCCGGTCATCAGCTTGGAGAATTTCTCACAAAGCTTCAGGTTGGAAGATCCAAAAATTATGTCATCCACATAAATCTGAACCAAGAGAATATCCTCCCCTTCGGTAATCCTGAAGAGGGTCCTGTCCACTGATCCTTTTACGAATCCGTGGTCTATTAGGAACTGGGAGAGTGTATCATACCAAGCTCTAGGAGCTTGTTTCAGGCCATAAAGAGCTTTCTTCAGGTGATAGACTTTGTCTCCGACTTCGAACCCTGGAGGTTGTTCCACATAAACCTCCTCGTTCAGTACACCATTCAGAAAGGAACTCTTCACATCCATTTGATACACTTTGAACTTCTTGAATGTTGCATATGCCAGAAACAACCTGATTGCTTCCAACCTTGCGACCAGAGCAAAGGTCTCATCATAGTCGATCCCTTCGGCCTGAGAGTAACCCTTTGCCACTAGTCTGGCCTTATTTCTGACAACAACATTCTACTCATCCCTCTTGTTCTTGAAGACCCACTTGGTGCCAATAACATGTTGACGCCTAGGTCTTTCAACTAACTCCCAAACCTGATTCCGCTCAAACTGGTTGAGCTCATCCTGCATGGCTAGGATCCAGTTGGGGTCAGTAAGAGCTTCTTCAATGTTCTTAGGCTCCTGATCACTCAGGAAGCAACAGAACAAAGTACTCTCACTAAAGGACAACCTCTTCCTGACCCCCTCATTAACATTACCAATGATGTCAGCCAATGAGTGATCATCTAACCATCGCCTCCTGCTGACGGCTGCACTGGGAGCTGCTGACGTTCCTTCTCCTGAACCTGAAATGTTAGTTTCAACAATAATAGGCAAATCACCAGAACGAACAAGAACAGTGGACACTGAGCTATTCCCAGATGGTTGTCCAATATCAGGGACATTGGTTCCCCCTACTGAGTTGGACACAGTAACTGTCTCAGGTCCAGAAGCATCATCACCGACAGTACGTACCTCAGGTAGAGTCTGTCCCTCCGTCTGAGACTCAACATTCTCCGAGGCTGGGGCTTGCTGAGGGTTGGCCTGAGTTCCATCCTGATCTTCATCATCATCATCCCATCCCTTGGGAGCACTGACTAGTTTGATCTTGAATTCAGGATTCTTCAGGCTCAGTCTCATCACCCTCTTGGTAACCCCCTCAGTGTCAGGACTTGGAACCTATTTTCTACGCACTGATGCAGTCTCATCAAACACAACATGAGGTGTTTCCTCCACACAAAGAGTCCGACAGTTATACACCCTGAAAGCTTTACTGACTGAGGAGTAACCTAAGAACACTCCCTCATCAGATTTGTTATCAAAGGCTTTCAGCTGGTCTTTCCCATTGTTCAGGATGAAACACTTACACCCAAAGATATGGAAATAGGAGATACGAGACTTCCTTTTATTCCAAGTCTCATATGGTGTCTGAGCATGTTGTTTGTTCAGCATAGATCGGTTCTGAGTGTAGCAAGCAGTGTTGATTGCTTCAGCCCAGTACTTCTTGGGCAATCCTGACTCAGCCAACATGGTCCTGGCAGCTTCCTTCAGGGTCTGATTCCTTCTTTCAGCTACCCCATTCTGCTGAGGAGTCCTGGCTGCAGAAGTCTCATGAGCAATACCATGGTTAGTACAAAAGTCAGTTCTAATAGAGTTAATAAACTCTGTTCCTCTATCTGATCGGATTCTGACTATGCTCTGACCCTGTTTAGTACTCAATTGCTTGAGTAACTCTGGAAGCTTGACCTGAGTCTCCTTCTTGTTCAGCAAGAAAATAACCCATGTGTACCTAGAATAATCATCAACAACAACAAGGGTATATTTCCTACCATTCATGCTGACAGGAGTAATTGGACCAAAGAGATCCATGTGCAGGAGCTGAAGCACTCTGTCAGTTGAGAAGACATCTTTCTCTATGAATGAAGCTTTGGTTTGCTTGCCTTCCTGACACGCTCCGCACACGTGGTCTTTGCTAAAAATTTCATTAGGTAGACCATCTACAAGAGAAAGTCTAGAAATTTTGTTAATAATCTTGAAGTTTAAGTGACTCAGGCGTTTATGCCAAAGCCAACTGAGCTCAGAAGAGCTCTTAGCGACCAAGCAGGTTTCAAGAGAGCTACTCTTAAAATCTGCAAAATAAACATTGCCTCTCCTGACCCCTGTAATCAGAACCTGCAGTGTAGATTTGTCCTTAACGAGGCATATGTTAGATGTAAATTCAACACTATAACCACGGTCACAAAACTAACTGACCGAAAGCAGGTTGTGCCTGAGACCCTCAACAAAGGATACATTCAGGACTTTAACGGAACCAACAACAAGGGTACCGAATTCCCTGGTGAAACCCTTGGAGTTATCACCAAAGGTTACCTGCGGGCCTTCCTGAGCTACATAGTCCTGAAGGAGATCACAAAATCCGGTCATGTGCCTGGAACATCCTGAGTCCAAGTACCAGTCCTTCATCAGATCCTCCTTCCTCTTATGTAGCCCGCAACGACCTAACATAAATCAGGCCTCAGGTACCCATCTCGTATTGGGTCCTACAGTGTCAGCCATACCCTTCGGGATCCAGATTTGTTTAACAATTCTGATAGCATCAGAAGTGTAAACATGTCTCCCTGAAACATCTACATACACAGTCCTCTTCGTCCTTTGTGCCTGGGAAGTTGAGGGTGTATGGGTGTTAGCCTGAAGTTCAGGGGCCCTGGATTGATTCCTGGGGGCGGGCCTCCTGTTCCTCTTTGGCCTGGGTGCATTGGGCTGAGTTTGATCCCGGGAAGGAGCAGCTCGGGCCTGACCTCTTGGCCCTTGAGGTCTGGCCTGAGTGTTTCCGGAGTCAGGTCTCCGTTGCCTTTCAGGGGCCATTTGGTTTGTCCTTCTCCTTGGAGGATTAGGACGCTCCCGGTGGGCCCTGTGCCCAGCCTGAGGTGCCTGGACCTCAGTAGTCCTTGGCCTTGCCTTAGGCCTCCTCTGACAAGAGTTTCTTCTACCCTGAGCATTCTGAGGCTGAGCCTGAGAGGTGCTTGGGGCAGAGTTCTTTCCAGCCTGAGGGTTCCTGGGCTGAGCCTTGGAGTTCCCTTGGTCCTTCTTCCTCGGCTCAGGATGAGGAGCCTGGGCCTTTCCCTTAGGTTTTGGCCTAGATTCCCCAGTCCTTTTCCTGACAGGTTCAGGCACTTTTTCCTTCCCTTTGCCTTTATCCTGACGAGCAACACTTGGGCTCTTGTCGTCAGTTAGGGCAGGGACAAACTTCTTCTGAGAGTTGCTCCCTGAAGCACCTCTCTTCTTCTTGCCCTTTGGGTCTTTAAAGGCATCATAGCCTAACCCAGCTTTGGCACCATCGGTATGCTGAGAGAAACTTGTTAACTCATCAACCACTAGGGAAGACTCGTGTAACTTCTTCAGCTTTTCCTCAAGTTGCCCATTCTTTTATTTCAGGGCCTCATTTTCAGTGGTCTATTGAAGCACCAACTCCTCATGAGGTTTCTCTTATGAGATCAGTTCATGATCCCAAGCAGTTTGCTCAGCACAAAGGCGAGCTTACCACTCAGTTTCAAACATCTCTCAGAGCAAGTCGCTCAATCATCAGTTGTTCCTGAGCAAGGAACAAATCAGTGTCACGAGTCTCAATCAGCGAGCTGATTATACCTTTCAGTCTTTCCACCTCCAGTGGAGCTTCATCATGCTTGTTCTGAGCATGAAGCAACTCTTCCTGAAGATGTACTAATCTGAGGGCTTCCTCAGTATCTCTCACTCTGAGAGACTCAGTTAACCGATCGTTTTCCCCACTCAGCTGTGCATTCACATCCACTGTGTGAGTATGAGTCTCCTGCAGGCTAGAGAAGTCAACCATCAATTGCTCTAAGGTGAGCTGAAGGTCGAGTTTCCCTACTGAATCTGAGCTAAGCTCAGGTGCGTGATCAGTAGAAGAGGCAGAAAAACATACCTCATCATCTGCCATCAGGCAGAGGTCATCATACTCCTCATCGGAGAAGAGTTCAGGGGACCGGCGTCCTGGGCCATCCGATGACTCCTCCTGCTCCCTGATCATCTTTCAGGTTTGGAGCTGGATCTTCTGGGCTAATCATCTCTCCTCTTCTCATCTCTGCGCCGCTAAGGCTCATCACGATCTCTCCTAGAATCCGAACCCCTCCTCTCTTCCCTCCGGGGGCTCGATCTCCTGGGGCTGGAATACCTGCGATCGCGGGAGTCAGTATAAAATTTCTTATACCTGCCAAATCGAGAGTTCAGTTTCGAGCCAGATCCAGCCTCAGGCTCATCCTTGCTCATATCTCTCAGTGATTTCGAGCCAGATCCAGCCTCAGGCTCAGGAGTAGCTTTAAGAGCAACGCTCTTTTCCTTCTCAGGTGTCTTCTCCTCACTGACTTCCTCACTGGCAGTACCCTTAGTCTTCCTCTTATCGAGGTCGAGTTCTAGAGCCTTTAACTCTGAGAAAAGGTGAGAGTGAGTAATGTTTGTGAGGTCCTGAGTGTTCTTTAACAAGATCACTCCAGTGTCCCATCTTTCAGGGAGACAGTTCAGGATTTTAGATGACACCTCCCTCTTGGGAAACTCCTTCCCAAGGGTTGCAAGCTCGTTCATCATCTTGATGAACCGAGCTTCCATCTGATCGATGGACTCTCCCTCTAACATTCGGAAGGCCTCAAACTTCCTGATAGCAAGATCTCTCTTGTTCTCCTTGATCTTCTCTGATCCCTCACTCATCTCCTTCAGCGCATCCCAGATCTCCTTCGCGGTCTTAAGGTGCATGAGTCTAACCGAATTCTCGTAAGAAACAGTGTGGAGTATAATGTTCTTTGCAACATTATCCAGTCCAATTTTCTTAATCTGATCAGCAGTAAGTGCGGACCTCTCCACTTCTTCATCACCGGCAACTGGTACTGGAACATTACCAGCAACAGGCCAGGTCCTCTGAAGATTCCTCATGAACCTGATTGGACCATGCTCAATCACTTGTGGCATCTGATCATGGATGGAGTAGAGGTGTGCAAGGACCCCGAATTTCTAATAATCATAATTGTCAATAGAGAATTTAGGAAGACTGCCTTTGAGGTGTTTAGAACCGGATGCCATGAAGGCAAGTTTTCAGAAACAGATCAGTTCAGTTGACCACCAAAAGTTTCTCCTCAGAAATTGTTGGTAAACAAAGTCAGTGGTCTTTTGAACCACTGCTCTGATACCACTTGTTGGTCCCGAAGCGAGTATAAATTAGTGTATGGGGGGGAATACACTGATGTCAAATTTTTTCGAAAGTCTCAGGAAAATGCTCTTTCAAAACCTAGTCAGGAAGATCCTGATGTGTTCTATAAACTGACAGTCCTCAGGGGCAGCAGGGACGGGTCAGTGTTGAACCAAATAGGCTAGGTCAGAGTTGTGCTCTCAGAAGCTCAGTAGAGATAACCCACCTACTGACAGCTCGGAAGCAAGTCAGTTGGATAGCTATCTCAGTAAGCTCAATTTAGTGAGGAATGTGAGCCCTTAAGTTTACTCGTTTTAGTTCTGAAAACTTATCAGTTTTGCTTAGTGAAAATATGGTTAAGGCTGGTGCACAGTTTACTGATCAGGATGACAAGTCTGAGACAAGTCAGTCCTATGGTTTTCAGAAACGATGCAAGGATCCTCAATTTACTATGTATGACAATTATGATCCTGAACAAATAGTAAATCAGCACGCAAGGGTCTTTTTAACGTGGTTCGGAGATAACCAACTCCTACGTCCACGACCTGATTGAACAGGAAGCTATCCTCAAAACCTTGAGGATAGGTACTTGGGTTTTACGTGCCAAGGGACACGAGTAGCCAACTTCCTCTCTTAGGAACTGACCCCTGGGTGGTTTTACAAGTCCCAGTCCTTACAAACAAACCAACCAACTCACAAACTGAGGGGTTTGGTTTTACACGTGTTCCAACTATTTTGTATTGATCCCTCTAACAAATCAAGGCTAAGGATGGGATCAATACTCTAAGCAAATAATACAGAGGAGATTCCTACAACAACACTAGGGAAATTTAAGTTTCAGAGTGTTGTTTCAAATCAACTTTGAGCGCTTGGAATCTTGAGAGTCTCTCTCGGAAATTTCCCGTTAGCCTTGAATGGGTGCAAGGCTCTCTGTATTTATAGGGAGGTTTGAAATAGATCCATTGGAATTGATCCGTTTCAAATCTTCCTATTTAGGGTTGGTGCAGAATTTGGGTGTCCTTATCTGACATGGACCATACTTAGTATGGTAAAGTTTTTGATCCGTCACCTGCACCTCTGAGAAGTATTAAATGTGTTTCAGTCTCCGTACATACGTGTCACCTTCTTACTGGTCATTAGTCCAACGACTAGTTTGTCGATATTGACTTTACTGAACCTCGTACATTTATAACCCTGAGTTTCTTGTTCTTTACTCAGCATAAATGTTTGTCTTATGTTAGAGACTCTGACATTCCTTTTGCTTCCTCAGACTTCCATTCGCACGTGTAACCTTTGGGTGTCAGGACTTACAAGTATTAGGTTAACTGATACTAGGCCCAAGTCAGGACTTATGAACATCAGAGGGACGTTCAGCCTGATCAAGGTTACATTGAGCCTTCACTGACGAAGACTTCTCTGAGCATGCTTAGTCTACTCAGTTCTGTCAGGGTCGTGGTCTTCTTCAGGATGGTTTCTAGGCATCTTCAGGAGTCCTTCTAGGTTTTTCAGGTTGCAGCTTCAGGTTGACCATCTTCAGGATGTTCAACACCTTCAGGGTTGGAACAGCTTCAGACTTCAGGGATGTCTCCATCAGTCTTCATTCCTCAGTACGTTCCCCCTGAACTGAATACCTATGAATAGAAAATCTATTCTAACCTATCTAGTCCTGAGCCTATCATCCTGATGAACTATACTTAGGCAAATTCATCAAGGGGTTTTTGGGATCTAATCAAAACTCAAATTATCCCAACACATGACCCTACAGCTGTAAGGTTTCTCTACAGCCTATTTTTAATTGACAGGACTCTACAGCTGCAAGGTTGAAGACTCTACAGCTGCAAAGAACCATTTGAAGATGAAGTACAAGTCAGAGACTAATTGAAGATTAATGAAGACCCTTAAGGACTATTAGTGTAGCTCTCAAGCACTCACTAAACTGTACTTAAGTGGAGGTTATTTTCTCAATTCTGGTAGATTATGAAGATTAGTCACAAGGAGGCCAGAATTCTGAAGAAAAGGACATAGTACAATCAGTACTATCCTGCGTGAAGGATGATGACCACCTCACACATGCCAATAGAGAGAGAGAGGAGCCTTATCTAAATTTCAAATTTGAAATTCCCAACGGATAAGTCACACCACTCAATCTATAAATATAAGAAGTTGGCTTGCCACTGCTTTGATCAGTACCTAGCTAGATCCTTTTTTGTTTTTGAAAAACACACCTGCATACTTGCATGGCTCCCAAGATGGTGAAATCCAAGGTTCCAATGTTCTCTGCTGAGGGCTATGATGAATGGAAAATTCGAATGCAAGCACATTTGTCTGCAATCAATGATGAGATGTGGTCTACCATAGAGGATGGCCCTATACCTATTGTGAAGATCAACACTGCAGCTGATCAGTCAGCTGGACTAGCTCAGATTAGCCCCAAACCCAGAAGGGAATGGACTGAGGATGACAAGAGAAGGTCCAACTTAGACAATGTTGCAAAGAACACAATTTATCATTCACTTGATAAAATTGTGTTTAGCAAGATAAAAAATTGCAAAACTGCAAAAGATATATGGGAAAAGTTGGAAATGATTTGTGAAGGAACTGAACAAATCAAGGAAAACAAACTCATGATAGCAGTTCAAAACTTTGAGAACTTCAAGATGAAATCTGGTGAAACTCTTGAAAAGTTTGAATCAAGATTCATTGAAATCCTCAATGAGCTAGATTTACTTGGTAAAGAGTACTCACAAAGAGAAATGAACATGAAGGTTCTCAGAGGCTTACCTTCTGAATGGGACATGAAGGTCATTGCTATGAGAGAATCAAAGGATTTATCTAAGATATCCACCTTTGAACTCTTTTCAGACCTCAAAGCTTATGAATTTGACATAAGCAGGAGAAAATAACCTGATAGCAGTAAGGTTACAGCTCTAGTGGCTGACAACCCTACAGCTACAAGTTCTGATGATGAAGACTTGGCTCTTTTCATAAAGCAACTCAAGAAATTTGGCAAATGGACCAAGAAGAAGCAGTTCACACCAAAGGAAGATGGTAAGGTAAAATCTACAGCACCTAACTCAACTTACTAGTGCTATAACTGCAGAAAACCATGACATTACATCAAGGATTGTACTTATCCAAAAGCTGAGAAGTACACTGATGAAGTAAAGAGACTCAGGAAAGATAGAAAGAAAAAGTTTGACAAGGAGAGAATTAGAGCACTACTTTCTGAGTTTGATAAAAACCAAAAAGACTGTCCCTCTCTTCTCAAAAGTCAACTACAGATTTAGAAGACTCTGACTCTACTGATTCAGATGAAGAAGCCCTGATCTGTCTTATGGCTAAAGATGAAGAGGTATGCTCATCATCATCAAGTTATATTACAGAAAATGATTCTTCCAGTGACATGCTAAGTGCAATCCAAAGACTCCAAGAGGAAAATGAAGATCTTAGAAAAGATAATCACATTGGAAGAGAACATGTGAAAGCTTTGTTAGCTGGAGTGGAAGATGCTAAGAAACAACTGCAGATTCTACAAGAACTGAAAGATGGTTACAGTTGTTTGAAAGAAGACAATGAAGAACTTTTTAATGAAGCAAGTTGTAGAGCTGCAGATTGTGCTGAATTGAAGGAAACAATCAGAAGTCAAGAACTGATGATAGCTGAACTTGAAGAACACAATGCCTATTATCAAAAGAAGTTAGATTGTTTTGGAAAATCATCCAAGCAATTGAAGAAGATGCTGTCTGAGCAAAGGCACTCAAAGGATTTAACTGGAATAGGATATAATCCTTGTGTCTGGATGAAATATCTACAAAAGTCAATTCCAAGGCCTGAGAGAAAGTTTATCAAAGAAACAACCCCTGAAGAAACTGTAGACTCAACTCTACAGCCAAAAGATTTGAAATTCTTGAATTCATTCAAAGAATTATCACCAAGAAAACAACAAAAGATCAAGGAGATCATGGATGATTCTGAAGAAGATGTCTCAAACATGTTTCAAAACATAACTTTGAAACAAACTGCAGAATCAAACCTACAGTCAGAAGAAGAAGTCTATCATAGATTGGATATGGAAAGAAGACTTAACTTTGATAGATTCTAGAATGGAAATATGTCAGATATGTCTCCCTCTTCAAGCACTCAAAGAGGAGGATCAAGCAAGAACTATAGAATTAACAAGTCTACAGCTCCCAAAAAGGCTTGGATTGCAAAGAGTATCACTGGAGGAAATCCAAAGTATTGGATTCCTAAATAACTCACTTTATTTTGCAGGGACATGTTACAACCACCAAAAGAGAGATTTGGTACATAGACAGTGGTTGTGCAAGACATATGACTGGAGATAGAAGTTTGCTACAAAATGTAAAAGATCATAAAGGTCCTAAAGTTGTTTTTGGTGATAATGCCAGTGGAACAGCTAAAGGATCAGGATGTTTACTCAAAGGAAATGTTCTGATCAATGATGTTTATTTGGTAGATGGTTTAAAACATAACTTGCTAAGTGTGAGTCAATTTTATGACAAAGGCTACACTGTAGACTTTACACAAGACACTTGTATAGTCAAAGATGTTGAATCCCAAACCACTAAACTGACAGGAACTAGACAAGGGAATGTTTACATTGTGGAGTGGAACTCTACAGCTGAAACTACCTGCTTTCTAGCTAACAGATCCAATGAAGTTAGTTGGCTATGGCACAAAAGAATGAATCACATAAACTTCAAAACCATGAATGAACTTGTGAATAACAAACTTGTAAGAGGTTTGCCAAACACTAAGTTCAGGAAGGAACACTTATGTGATGCTTGTGTCAAAGGGAAACAAATCAAGAAGACTTTCAAGAGAAAAACTCACTCAAGCACTTCAAGAACACTTGAATTACTGCACATGGATCTTTTTGAACCCATAGAACCAGTAAGTATAAGTGGGAAGAAGTACACTTTGGTTGTTGTAGATGATTACTCAACATTTTCTTGGACTGTGTTTCTAAGAAAGAAGAGTGAAACTCTACAGCGGTTACCAAAATTGTTAAAGAAGGATTCAGAATGAAAAGAATTTGAAGATTGTGAAGATCAGATCAGATAGAGGAACTGAATTCACAAATCAAGTTATTGAAGAGTATTGTTCACTTTATGGTATTGTTCATGAATACTCTGCAGCTAGAACCCCACAGCAAAATGGAGTTGCTGAAAGAAACAATAGAACACTCAAGGAAGTTGCAAGAACAATGATTGTTGAAGCAAAGTTGCCTAAGAAATTTTGGGCAGAAGCTACAAGCACTGCATGCTATACTCAGAATAGATGCTTGATTGTTAAAGATCATAAGAACACTCTATATGAGCTATGGAAAGGAAGGACTCCTAAGTGAAGACTTGAGTTTTAAGATTCATACTGAATAATGGGAAAGAATACCTTAAGACTTTTGATTCAAATTCAGATGAAGGGATCTTTTTAGGTTATTCTAATGTTAGCAAAGCATTTAGAGTGTATAACAAGAGATTGATGATTGTGGAAGAGTCACATCATGTTGTTTTTTATGAACAACACAACTCCCCTAAAGAAATTGTTGAAGACTCTAAGGAGGACAACTCTACAGTTACAAGTCAACAGCTATATGTTGAGATCAAAACTCCTATAGATTTGACCAACAAAGGCTTTGGCACTATAATTGTTGAGTTACCACCATTAGAGAATGTGGAAGACCTAGTCCATGAGAATGTTCAAACAGAAGTAGAAACACCAACAAAAGGACTTGATGAGTCTGCAGTAGGTGAATCTACAACTGAAGAGAACAATGATCAAGGATTAGAACCTATGTTAGATTTGATTTGGTTAAAAGATCACCCCCCCTGAGCATGTAATTGGAAACCCATCAGATGCTGTAAGAACCAGAAAACAAATCCATGAGGCAATGTTTGCTACATTTCTTTCATCTTCAGAACCTAATGATATTCATGAAGCACTGCAAGATGTCAATTGGATTTTTGCAATGCAAGAAGAATTGAATAGTTTTGAGAGAAATCAAGTATGGGAACTTGTTCCAAGACCTAGGAATCACAAAGTGATTGGAACTAGGTGGGTGTTCAAGAACAAACTTGATGAAGATGGAATTGTAACCAGAAACAAGGCAAGGTTAGTTGCTCAAGGCTATTGTCAATATGAAGGCATAGATTTTGATGAATCATTTGCCCCAGTTGCGAGATTAGAAGCTATAAGGATTTTTCTAGCCTATGCTGCACATATGAACTTTACAGTCTATCAAATGGATGTAAAGAGTGCATTTCTCAATGGTTTACTTTCTGAAGAAGTGTATGTTGAACAACCACTAGGATTTGAGGAATCTACAGCTGAAGATAAGGTTTATAAGCTTAGAAAAGCCCTTTATGGACTTAAACAAGCACTAAAAGCATGGTATGATACCCTTTGTGATCATCTGATCAAAAATGGATTAAAAAAGGGTATGGTTGACAAAACTTTATTCAGATTACAACATGGGAATGATATTTTACTTGTCCAAATCTATGTTGATGACATAATCTTTGGCTCAACCAATGAAGAATTATGCAGAAAATTCTCTAAGCTCATGACTGAAAAATTTGAAATGAGCATGATGGGAAATCTGAATTTCTTTTTGGGATTACAAGATAAGCAAATGAGAGATGGAATTTTCATCAATCAAGCTAAATACACTCAAGAGCTCATAAAGAGATTTGGAATGGACAGTTCTAGGCCTACCAATATACCTATGACACCTTCTGTGAATCTCGACAAAGATGAGAATGGTAAAAGTGTTGATGTAACTAAATATAGGAGACTAATTGGATCATTGCTATACCTTACAGCTAGCAGACCTGATATCATGTTTGCAGTAGGTGTATGTGCTAGATTCCAAGTGAATCCTAAGGAATCACACTTAAATGTTGTAAAGAAGATCATCAAGTATGTCAAACCCACACAAAATCTAGGATTATGGTATCCTAAAGAAGGAGGAATTGAACTCATTGGATACACTGACTCAGATTTTGCAGGCTGCAAGATTGATAGGAAGAGTACTAGTGGAATTTATCAATTTCTAGGTGAAAGGTTGGTGGCATGGCACAGTAAAAAGCAGAACTCAATTGCCCTTTCTACAGCTGAGGCAGAATACATTGCTGCTGGAAGTTGTTGTGCACAAATCTTATGGATGCAATATCAATTACAAGACTATGGATTGATTCAAGAGAAACAACTATATTTTGTGACAATACAAGTGCTATTGCTATTACACAAAATCCAGTTTTACACTCTAGATCAAATAATTAATAGTAGATGACTTATTATACTCCAAAATAACAATAGTGTTATTGTTACGTCATACAAAATGCATTATCCAATAAATATAGTGACTCTCAAATATCATAAAATCATATCTACAGTGCACCTCTATTTTTCCACATATCATTTGTGATTGAATCTTTGCTCGCTTTGTTCATCAATGACTTCCATTGTTACATTTCTTGTAGAAGTTTGCACAGATGAATTTGGATTAACATTCTCAATAGGAACCTGATCAAGTAGCTGATCTTGCATGTCAAACCTTATAATGAAGTTGTGAATAACACAATATGCTCTTACCATATCAACTTGGGTACACATGGAGTAACAAGACATTCCATATTTCAAAATAGGACCCAAAATACATCTCATTGATATTCTTTAATCTAGAATGACAAAGATTTAACAACTCTTGTGGCGTGGTGGGATGCGCCCCAGTAGCCCTAAAATGAAATTAGACTCTTAACTCCATATTCCAAACCACTTTATCCTAAGGCATATATGACAATTGGAATGTATATTAACATTAATATATATTATAAAAGATATTGGAGTCAAATCCTAGAGCAATATAAGAAATGATAATACATCATCGGTACAAAAGTATAGATTAATATCACCACAACAAAGCAATATCACCAATAAAAGCTTTATAGAAAGATTAAAAAAATTGATTTTGTAAAAAAAAAAATTGTTAGACCAACAGATCTCTCACCTGGGTGTTTTGAAATGAAAAAGAACTCCTTGTTATATCAAGCAATATGAAAAAAAAATTGAAAAAGAAAAAGCATCACCAAAAAAAGCAAAATACCTTCCAACTAGGTCTTTTGAAACAAATTTTATTGTTGCTATCAACATATTCAGAATCATCTTCAACTGAACTTCTTTTCTGCTTAGAGCTTCCAACCACACAACCTAAACTATTGCACAAATCAAAGTGGATGGTGTGAAATTATTAGACATTCTTTAAACAACCACAAACACACACACACACACACACACACACACATATATATATATATATATATATATATATATATACATATATATATATATATAAATATATCATTCAAAACTAAAAAAAAACCCTAAAATAGGTGTGAGAATAAATACAACTTTAAATACAAAGTTGTTCCAAATCAGAATCATAGTCAAAGGCCTACTCGATTTATACAGTAAAAGCAGGGAATGTAGACAAGTAGAAGAGAAAATGCAAAAATATCATATTTTCACCCTCTTTTAGCCATAAATCACAGAAATAAAAACAATACAACTATACAAATTTATCATATAGATTCAGAGTAAGCCACTATCAATGGAAAAACATAACATAGCAATTCGGTTTGTATGTGGCCCTAAATTGAAGAGAATCATGTCCTTATTTTCTTAAAGTACAAATACATTTTCAGAGAAATCGGTAGACAGTGATATATGTGTTGGGAATTTTGCGGATGCCCGGATCTATTCGAGTTATACACTAAACACAAATTTAAGCACATAACTAATATAATGATTTAAATATAATTAAATCAAATAGTTGAACACCCAACAACAAGGTTTCAATCCACTACCCATGAATGGGAAGCATACGCCACTAAACAAGTTTCAACAACAAGTGCATGAGGATTACCTTTCTTCCCGGCCTTCTTAGGCTTAGGACAGGCCGTCCTCCATGTCCTTTCTCACCACAGTTGAAACATTTTCCCTAAGTAGCTTTCTTGACACCTCCCTCCTTGGTTACCTTGCTCTTTGCTTGGTTCAGGCATTTGGTCTTCTTCTTCTTCTTCTTCTTCTTCTTCTTCTTCTTCTTCTTCTTC
>JAPKLY010000357.1:339695-365669 GCA_026898435.1 Prunella vulgaris | reverse complement strand
TCTTCTTCTTCTTCTTCTTCTTCTTCTTCTTCTTCTTCTTCTTCTTCCCACCTTTCGGTGCGGAGGTAATAGGACCGGTTGCCACCAAGGCTTGAGTTTGGTGTCTCATGAGTGTCTTGGCCCATACCAAAGCTTGCAAGAGCAGTGCCATCGTGAACTCTTGGTTATTCATCAAATAGTTCAATTGGAATTGCTCAAAGCTTTTCGGAAGAGAGTGGAGAATAAAATTAACTTACATTTTCGCATCATATTCTGCTCCAAATGCCTCTAACTTGTTGAGGTAGCCCATCATCTTGAGAACGTGTTCCCTTACGGGCGTTCCCTCAACTATTTTCTGCGATAACATGTCTCGCATGGTGACATGCCTAGTCATACGATTCTGATGAGCGAACATTTCCCTAAAGTTTAGCATCATATCTGAAGCGGATTCCATGTCCTAGTGTGGGTGTTGCAACACATCTGACATTGAAGCCAAGATGGTACACCTTGCCATTTCATCAGATTTCATCCACTCCCTATGATAATGCTTATCGGCGTCACTCGCATCATCCGTAGACGTATGGGGCTTTGGCGTGTCAACTACCCACTTATGTTGTTGTGCAATAATGACAATATATAAATTACGTTTCTAATTAACATAGTTTTCACCTTCCAATTTATTATCTTTTGAGTATTGAAAACAGAGGATTAAAAGGAGATGACATGCTGAACTGAAATAAAACATACATTGCATCAATGATTCACAAAGATTATCATAAAATTTGATCATGTTCTATATTAAAATCTAAAAAAATAGATAAATAGCATGTATCGGTCGACATCTTAAAACAATTCACATAAGCCACGATGAGTGTGGACGTCTATGCAAACACATTTAAGCAAGTTACAAACAAGAATAATTACAAACTTTTAATTTCATAAATTAATAGTCGACTCCCACTTGACCATATAAAATTGGTAGGGACTCCGATGGGGAGTAATAAAGTGCCAATTTTATACCTAAGTATTAACCATGATTAAATACAGGATTATTACTTCGTTTTGAGTAAGTCACTCGATGGAAGGGTCAATACCGCCACTAAGTAAAACATACTTAGTAATTTTTGGAATTGAGATTTTTCACAACGATATTCATGTATTCACATATTTAATCAAATTAAACAAATAAAATATCCATCAAAACAATTAAACATATTGGCACACAATGTCCAATTGTAATGATTCAATTTCTCTTTTTGATTATTAGATGTCACCCGCATCGCTCGTCTTCAAGCTTTATCGTCCATCTCGATGAAGCTCACACTTGATCGAAACAAAAGTTTAAATTTATCATCCGACTTTAAAATCTCTGTTCTTCATCTTTGATATCAGTTACAATTTATCTACAAAAAATAAATAAACTTATCGTCTAGACTAGTCTAATACATAAAAACATCCTAGTCTACCCTTGGATTTTCTCACGGGAAAAATGATCCGAACGAATTGAATTTTAAAACGCATCATCATACATGCATAAATAAATACTAAATGACATGACAATTGGATACCTGCAATAATGATCTAGCAATTCTACTATCCAATTTCAAATTAAATATATATATTTAAATTACAATTTAATGTATAGAGCCCGAAACTGACTCTGATACCAGTTGTTGGGAAATTTTGCTGATGCCCGGATTTATTCGGGTTATACACTAAACACAAATTTAAGCACACAACTAATATCATAATTTAAACATAATTAAATCAAATAGTAGAACATCCAACAACAAGGTTTGCATGCAAAACATATGTACATATACAAACACATAAGTCCCTACACATGCGGAACTAAGGGGTTTAAGTGAATTATACCTCTTGATGACAAATTTATTTGAGATACGTGTCTCGAATCCACACGATCAACTTGAGCAACCCAAAAGGTTGTTCTTGAGACGCATGGTTTGGATCCACACAATCAACTTGAGCAATCCAAAAGGTCTTTCTTGAGACGCTTGGTTTGGATCCACACAATCAACTTGAGCAACCAAAAAGGTCTTTCTTAAGACCCTTGGTTTGGATCCACACGATCAACCCAAAAGGCCTTCTCAAGTATTCCCTTGTCATTGCTCGTACACATGGTGAGAGTCCACACGAATAATTTCAACACAAGAAAAAAATTATTTTGTTGCCCTCTCTCAAAATTTTCAATTTTTTTGAGATCTAGATTATGTTCTTGATGACTTGTTTCATCTCATATTTATAATGAGGATTCAAAATCAAATATCTTGAATAATAAATATTCCAAATCTTGATTATCTTGAATATCAAATATTTTAATCTTGATTATCTTGAATATTAAATATTTTAATCTTCCTCATTATCTTGATGATATTTTTTCAAAATTTTCTTATATTTATTAGTTCAATGAGATCTTGATTTTATTATATATTCTTGTATTAAAAAATACATATCTATTTTCCAAAAAAATTCTTATGAATTTAAATTCATAATTTTTTTAGAAAACATTAATTTGGGCAAAAAATTATTTCTTTTATTTTAATCACCTTGTTCATTATTGGACATTTAATTGGGCTACTTGAGGGGCCTTTAGAAGAATTAAGATTGAACCTCCCAATGATCCTTGAATTCTAACATTGAGTTCAATGTCATTCAACCCATTAACATTATTCTCACTATAGGATTAATGTTGCGCTATCCATCCTAACTCATATTACTATCATATGACTCTCTGTCATTATTTCACATGTTTAAGATTCTCTTGTTTGTTAATTAATCAAGTCACTGAACACTTTAATTAATTTAACATCTTAACCTTAGAGTAAGGACAACTCTTCTTTATCATCATACCAGAAATAAATTCCACTTGCAAGATTTAGTATAATGAACACTTAGAGCTCACCAAGGGGACTAATCATGCAAGACTCTCCAAGCACACGTTCCTCTATATTAAATCTTAGCAACTGTCATGTTCTCAATTGTGTCGCCCAAGATGCAAAGTATTGAGTCTCATTGACTCTCTACCATAACAAATCAAAGCGCCACACACCGATTACACATAGTCCTATTTATGGGATATAGGTTTAGAAATAAACGACCACTGAGGTCTAATTCTTCATCCCATAAGTCAGTACAAAAGAATTACCTCTCTGTAGGTCATCTTCAATGCATCATCATGCACTAATATAATCCCTTGGTAAAGATAAGTCAATCTGAGATCTATACATCAACCGTTTACCAATGGGGTTTTCAGATCCCATCTAGGTTGTGAAGTTAGCACTTGTTACAAGACACTGATAATGTGATCTTGCTGTGACTTATCCATGGATCACCACATTTATCTACAATGTAACTGGTACTATTATATTTGAACGGATTGCAATAAATAAATAACACTCATATTATCTAAATCACAGTGATAAAATATTTATTTCAGATAAAGCTCAAGATTCAGTTTAGTTATACAAAGTAAAAACAAACTTTCTAGTATAGCACTAACAATATTATATTGGAAATGACGATGAAGATATCTTTTCATAAATGGGTATTGATGAAATTTTAATCTTTTGTTCTGATGGTTCACTACAACACATTTGAGCTTATATAGCTCCACTTAGAGATCTCTTACGCAAATGAGCTCTCCAAGATACCACTTGGATTGTTTCTAATTAGAAAAATAAAAAAAGATATATAGATGACTTGTATAGTGGTTTCAAACTTCTCTAATAAAAAAATTAAAAAAAAATACTTACAGAGCGGTTTGGAAATGCTCTATCAGACCAACTCTATAAGCGGTGCAATAAGTAACACTAGCGTCTCATTCTTTGCGATAGGACTGTGCACACAGCCCCTACTTCGACGAAAAAATCGCCTACACCACCTCCATAAAATAATCTGGTCACTACCCCAAAATGTCGCCGTTGTTTCCTCCGCCTCTGCCGCCGCTCATGCCTCCATAATTTTCCTCCTCAATTGTAAGATTCATGCTTTTACATTATATGTATATATCTATATATATATATATATATATATATCAATCTATGTATATACATATATGTATATATTAATTAGCTGTGTTATTTATTTTGGGTTGTAATTAGAAATATTATTAATAGAATTGAATTTTTAATTATTGTATGTAATTATTAGGAATTAGAATTTTAATATAAATATGTTATTAGGAAAATTATTAGGAATTATTTGGATTAATTGTTAATATATTTATATATATTAATAACTTTTAGTATATAAATATAAATATGTTATTAGGAGTTGTTTAGGAATTATTTTTTAGGTTACATAAATTCTTAAAAGTTGTTTTATTTATTTTATTAAAAAAAGTAGTAATATATATACTTTAGTAGTAATTTTATAATATATAATTAATGTACTAATATATAAAATTAGCTAGCTAGTAATATTAATTATTATATATAAATATATATTAATAATTAGTGTATATTATTTATATGTTTATTTTATAAGTATTATTAAATTTATGAATATAAAAATAATGTGTAGTATTTATAAATTTGTAGGTGACATATTTGAAGAAGAGAGATTTGATCAAATCCACACCGTAAGTTCTTTTTCTTTTTTTAATAATTATGCACTTTATTAATACTCTTAATTTAAGTATAATTATTTTATTTATAAATAATTGCATGTTATACTAATTCATATATATCGATGTTTGATCCAATATTGTAGAATATTTTAACTGTAAAATATAGCTGATGTATATATATAATGATCGATGTTCAATTTACAATTCATAATGTAGAATATTTTATTGTAGAATAAAGTTGATATATATATATATGATGATCGATGTTCGATCAAATATTTGTATGTAGAATATTTTTATTATAGAATGTAGTTGATATATATATATATATATATATATATATATATATATATATATATATATGATTGATATTCGATCCAATATTTGCATGTAGACTATTTTTATTGTAGAATATAAAGTTGATGTGGAGTTGATAGATTGTAGCTGATGTAGAGTTGAGAAAAAATGTTGGTTGTTTGCTATAGGATGTGCATTCCGATTTTTTTATCTTTAATTAAATTGAAAATGGACGCACTATAATCTTGATTAATTTGGGAATGTGATAAATCTAAACGAAACTCTGTTCAAATTTTAAAAAAATATTAATATTTAATTATAATATATGTAGGATCGAGTTATATGTAGGAACGAGTTATATGTAAGATTAGATTTGTCTAAAATTTATTTTATTTAAAGGTGAGTATATTTTATAACTAAATTTTTATGGTAACAGCCACCAACCATTTGTTATCTATATTTGGAGCATCCTACATGGTTGGTGTTCATCGGGACGTTACACAGTAGCTCCAACAGAGTGATTCATGGTCGTCCCATCACTCCTGATTTTTAGAGGGACACATTCGAAGCACCCGTATTCGGAGAAGAGAATTCACCAATGATAAGACCAATAGATGAGGTGACCACAGTTAGAACAACGATTGACCACTTTCTCGAATGGCCTCGTTGCTTGGTCTATCTCACCCAGAATGTAAAATATATGTTATTAAATTTTATTACCTTATTTGTTCCAATAAATTGCATATTAATTGTAGAAACTACCAAGTCCCCAAAGGCCTAAACCGAGGGAGCCTCCTGCTGTTGTGCACAATGGGAGGGAAAGACCGAAGGAGCCTCCTGCTGAAGTGCCCAGATTACTACTATGTTATACTATGCCAAGAGACTTAGCTCGCGACGCTGATCTGATTGCTATGTTGAACATGCTCGTATCATCCCCTTCTTTTTAACCAGTTCTAGTTTCTAAGATTTCCTTTTTCCATTTGAATGGTTGGAAAGACTATATCGATCGGGAGCATATAATGGAAGTCTTCCACGACCAGTAGTTGAGTGCGACTAGCATCATTTTTTATCTCAGGTATGTGTTTGTTCTGTATTTACTTTTTCTAAAATTTAATTTTCTTATTAAATAATAGTGTGCATATGTTGGTTAAATATATTTGGGTGAGTTATATCACTTAATAGATCAAGAGGCATCTTTGAAGTATTCTTTCATCTCCCCCCAAGTGACTGCCTCCATAGGTGACCGAATACATGATAAGGAGATGTTTGTTTTACAAATTCTTAGAAATACTGGGAGAGACCATCTCATTTTTTTTCCTACAAATGTAGGGTGAGTACAACAAACATGTCATTAAAATATTTACTCATATAAACATACAATTGAAATATTTTTATTATTCAAATTCAAATGCAGGAAATATTGGGTGTTGGTCATCATAAATGTCTGTACACTTAATGTATATTTTATTGACCCAACTATGGATGAGGTGCATTCCACTCGCCCTGATCTCATTAAATTTAAGGATTAGTAAGTTATTTTTTAATATTTTAATATAATAATTTATTTAACGTTTAGAATTATGCATATGTAATATATTTTTACCTTTTAATTACAATAATAACATTATGATGAAGATGTATCGGAGTCATTTTCTGGCCAAAGCATCAACAACTTTTAATAAAGTTATGTGGCACAATATTAAGGTAAATATACTTCATAAAATTACCAAATGAATTAAAAATAATCGTAATGGTATTAACTATATACATACATATATATATATATATATATAATTGTTAATCGACAGGTGCCAAGATAGCAAGATAGCATCCACTATGGCTATTTCGTATGCTGTTACATTGAAGATGTACTCTCGACTTTTCAGACGACGATTCCTATCGATGTAAGTCAATTTATCAATTTATTTATATTCTTAGTGATTGAATATAAATTTATATTATATTTATAATTAAAATTTTAATTTTGTAGTTTGTCTATCAACGTCCGCTCCATACGTACTCCGTGAAAAGAATGAAGAAATTCAAAATAGATTAGGCCGAGTATTTATATAATCAAATTTCATTTTAATATGAAATTAGTACTCCCTCTGTCCCACGGGAATTTGGACACTTTTCTTATTTGGGCATCTCACACAAATTTGCACACTACTAAATAATGAAACATTAATTTGCGTGCACACTCACAAACATATACATATATTTACCCGTATGCCACTACTTTATATATAAAAATGTGTCGTCCCGTAGGGTGTAAATTTCTACGGGACGGAGGGAGTATAACTTTTGGTAGCATGACGTAATTTATAATTAATTTGTGATGATATATTTAATTTTGATGTATTTATAAGTTGATGTTTTGATATTAATTAATTTATTTTAATTATTTTATATATGATATTTTTAATATTGTATAAATAGAATTTTTAAAATATAATATATATATATATATATATATCAATATAGATTCAAAAAAATTGAAAAAAATAAAAGTGCCCTTGGAGAGCGGTTATAAGAGAATTAAACACAATGGATCTACTTATATAGCGGTTAAGAACCACTCTCTAAGTGGCAACTTGGAGAGCGGTTCAAAACCGCTTTATAAGTTTATTTTTGTAGAGTGATTTTAATACAACTTTTTTAACTTAGAGAGTTGTTGTTTAGAGAGCTTTTATAACTACTTTCTAAGAGCTCTCCAAGCAGTGATCTGTATTAGTGGTTGGGAAGTTGGACGAAATAAATATGAAATAGAATACTATACTTGACAGATTTTTTTTTTGAAACTACATAGAAATCCCAAACGTAGTCAACGCGAATTAGCTCAAAGGGATATCTAATAGCCAATGTGGAATCTATACTCCATACAATCTACAGGTAATGGAGGGATCATTGCTCGTCTTGCTAGTTCATGCGCCACCTTGTTCTGTTCTCTTGAAATGTGTTGTACGCATTGTTATTACCTGATTAAATCCTTATGTGGCTGAGATCAGGATAACAAATAAGTATCAAATACTTAAATAATCATGTGGAAAATATAAATAATACAGAGATTTGCCTAGGTCTTATATTGCAAGAGCTAGGACTTAAGTGTAGTCTTTGTATAAAATAAATTCGTGGATCTTTTCAATGATGACTCTAAGGCCATATTTATAGACGATCCTAAATAAGGTACGTTCATGTATCGTGCTAAATTGGTCAACTAGATCGTTACAGATATTATTTCAGGAAGTATTTTCTCCATAAATGGTAGCTTTCCTTGTGTGGGCATTAAATGATATTATTTAAGCCCTTAATTATGCATAATAGTTATAATTCCTCTGTAAGAGTTGACCATGAACTTGCCCGTGCATGTAGGTGCTTGACTTTCTCGTGCTCGCGAATCTTGATCTTTTCCGTGCTTGTATACTTGGGCTTTATTTGTGCTCGTACTCCAAGTTCTATCATATTGCGTTTGGGCCTCGTCTGACTATTATGGGTCTGGGCCCATCATTATAATTGTACCACAACAATTGCCCCTTACTTTTGATATGCTCAAATCTTCGATGTCTAGCATATTAAAAGTAAGTCGAGAGTAGAACAGATAGAGATTAATAAGAGGTATTGCCCGAGGATACTCTGAAGTAGTTGATGATGTTCCGCATGCCTCTGAATTTTAATTTGTCTTGACGAAAATATTCAAAATAATTTTTTATTTTCCGAGACGGAGATGACTTCACTGCTACTACGTAGACTATGAAATCTTGTCCCAGAAAAAATTAAAAAATTCAGTCACTCTTTGAGGCTCGCCTTCATTATTTCAGAATTCACATCCATACTTTTAAGACGAGCCGATGAAAACAAATATGATCTAGAAGTTCTCAAGCCAATTACAAAATTTATTCTGGCTCAATTCCAAGTGTGACCCAAAATAATTGTAGGAATAAATTTGTCCAAGATTTGAGGTCCATGAACCTATTTTAAAAATCTAAAAATTTTCCATAAATTTGGAAACCTTAGTTTAATTTTCTCCAAATTTGTACTCTGAGTCAGAAGTGGGTATCCATTTTGTGGTCACGATTTTTTATAATTGGCATACATCACTCCCAAAAACTGCGGTCACTTTTCATTGAATGGAATAAAAAATCCTGCTGCCCAAAATGCATAATTCCCTTCCAATTTACAAACACATATGCTCATAATTCGGCCTACAGGTTTTATGTTTTTTTTTTACCGCAAGTATTGACCAAAATCCTCAATATAAGGCATTTCAACCTGCCACTCTCGCCAATAACCAAAAATGCCATCCTTCTTCCCAAAATGATAAATTGGGAATATACAAAAATAGCCAATGGCTATGTGGCTAATTTCTTTTTTAGCCATGTTAACCTAAAAAACTCTTTTTAAGCCATTTGGTTATGTTTTTAGCATATACACCCCCACTTAAATTTTTATAGGACAAAGATACCCCTGCCCAAATTGTATTCCCTCCAAAATAAAATACACACTTTCCTCCAAAAAACACACACACAATTCGACACACAGTAGCAAAAAAAACACACACAAGTCGACACACACACAATCCCGATTGTCAACACACACAGAAGTTTAAGACATAGGACAAAACCAGTCGATCGCAAGAGCAAGAAATAGTCATCCCTCCAAGTCTACCGTCGATGTCCATCGCAAGGAGCGAGAAATAGTGTTTCAGGTAATAGACGATTTTTTGATTACCCTACTACATGCCCTAATTTCTTGATGGCCTTTTCCTTTTGTCATTTAACTCTGTTACAATATTGTGTAGAAAAGGTGTTTGATAAAATTCATGTGAAAGAAATCCTATAGCATCCTACAATATTGTGAATTTCCCCTGTATTTTGTCTAATGTTGGAATGATTTGCAAAGATTAATTAATTTTATGCAACATCATCTACTTCTAAACTGAACTAAGTTCACAATGAGGTCAATTGCGTTGAGTCCCTGTTAAACTGCAAAGTTTAGAACGAGTCCCTGTTAGACTGCAAAGTTTAGAACTAGTTCCTGTTAGAAAACTAGTCCTATTTTGTTATTAGTGTTAGTCTTTAAAATTAATAACAGTATTGTGGTTGTTATCCGTGTAGCAAATATGAAGAACAAAAAACTGGTGGGTATGAACTTTAATGGAAAAATTGATGGTGAGTCTTATGTTGGGGGCAGTTTTGGAGCTTTTAGATTTGTATATGATGACACTACTAGCTTATCATCTTTTGAAGAGGCCGTTGTAAATTTTTTTGGATTGGGCAATATTTGTCAAGTGAATAAATTTTGGGAAGTCGCTCAATTTGGCATTAGGAAAGTATTTGTTGAGATCAAGACGAAAGATGATGTTGAATCCTTAGTCATGGGCAACAAGTATCCTAAGGTCTATGTTACTTCAAAAAATCAAATTCCTGAAGTTCTCGAGCCATCCAAATCAGAACAGCCACCTGTTGTTATGACTGCAGGATCTTTCAACCAAAAAACCTCATTTGTGGATTTACTCTCATCTATGATTTGTACAAGTGAGTCTCCTATACTGATTGGTGAGAGTATTCAAAATATCGAACAAGGAGAAGATCCAACAGCCAAAGTAAATGAGGATTTTGGTATTAGTGATTTCGAAAGTGACTCTATGCAATCGTCTGATTCATCCGACAATGACGTTCCGGATGGAAGTTGTGATGACACTTGTGTAGAAGAAGACACGATTCACGTGGACATAGATCAAGTTTCAAATCCACCATGGAATTTAGAAGGCAGAACCACCAGTGCTCCGGATTTAGCGCCCGATATGCTGCCCAATTCTCCTCTTCCATCCAACGAAGCGATCACTGGAGTTCTAAGTGTAGGAGACTCGTTTTTAACAAAGGAGGAGTTGGTTCACAGTGTTGGGGTGTACCATCTAAATAAAAAATTTGATTTTCGTGTTAGACGTTCTTCCACTACAAGAAGGTGCTTGTTCTGCCCATTGAGTAACTGTTCTATTTCTATGAATGTTGCATGTTCTCGCGGGTCTTGGAGGATCACAAAGTTCAGCACACATAATTGTATATTGGATCCGGACTGCAACGCGCCATGTAAACTGCCCACGAAAGTGCTTGGATCAATCTATGCTGAAAAATAGAAAAAGATAAAGAGAAAGTATACCCCGGTCTCTATCATGGATGAGTTGAACAATGAGCACGGAATGAGTGTGTTGTACGCCCATGCGTACAGGTCTAAGCAAAAGATGACCGACCTATTGTATGGTGCCCCCAATGAGTCATTCAAGATGCTTCCATATTATCTCACCGCGCTAAAAAAGGCAAATCCTGGATCAGAAGTTAGCCTGGTGAAAGAATTAGATGGAAGGTTCAAATATGCCTACTACGCTCTTCAAGCGTCGATCAATGGCTTCAAAACCTATGCCCGTCCCGTCATTGTTGTTGATGGCACCCACCTCAAGGGGACATACAAGGGTATTGTATTTGTTGCTGTGACACAAGATGTGAACCACCATATATTCCCCCTTGCAACGGGTATAGGTGCAGTATAGAACAATGAATCATGGAGTTATTTCCTCAAGAAGCTGAAAGACTCATTTGGTGAACCACCAGGGCTGCTCATTGTTTCCGACTAGCATAAAAGCATAATTAAGTCGGTGAAGAGTGTATTCCCCAACTCATCTCATGGGTTGTGTTATCACCATCTCCAAAAACATTATGCTACATATGGGAAATCTGCTTTGCGAACCTTGAAACGAGCTGCATATGCGTACACTGTTTCAGAGCATGACAGGTAATAGCATGTGATGTTGTATTATTATATTAAGTAGGGTAGGATTTTACTTCACGTCAAATCAATAGGTAAGAGTATGTGATGTTGCATTATTGTTATTATTGCTGATGTTGATTATAATTGTGATGGTTGAATTTGAATAATTGTGTGATAATTATTGTGTTTTATTGAAAGTTGCAAACATTAGAAGAAAAGGTGTGAAAAATGATAAATAAAATAAGACTGGGGAACAAAAAGAATTGGGTCATTGGTGAGAATGTGGTGTAGAAAATAGTGTTTTATATAGAGTTTATAGGTATTTGTAGGGTGAATGTATCAGGTTGCTCTTAAAAAATGGATTCTCAAATCAGACATTAGAACCAGATTTAGATTTCAAATTCCTAAATCAAATATACCCTTAGTTAAATTTCCTTATCTCAAGTCTTTGAATCAACATTCAAGATGGTTACTGTGTAACAGTTACCAAACAGGAAGCTTTTTCATACTCTTGGTATACTTTGATGATTTACATATGTAATTTCATTTCGCATGCCTAATTTTGTTTATTGTTCCTTGGTAGGATGATGAGACTAATTGAATCAGTCAATGATGGCAAGTTAGCTGCTTCGCTGAACAAAAATGGTCGAGCATATTGGTCTAGAGCACACTGTAACACTCGACACTACGAGTTCATGACCACGAATACTACGGAATCGTGGAACATGTGAATTTTGTGGGCCTGTGGAATGCCTGTTGTGTATGTGCTTGAAACCATAAGGGTAGATATTCAAGATATTTTCCACAAGAGGCGTGTGGAGTGTGAATCACACTCTGGCTATTTATGCAAGCGCGTCGCGGAGCAACTGTGTTCCCAATTGATGGAAGCTGATAAATATTCCGTACAGAATGTCTCTAATGGTTTGTACAATGTATCCAGGGGCAGTGACAATGTCGTGGTTAACATCTTCCAGCACTCATGCCAGTGTGGAGAGTTCCAGTTAGAAGGCATCACGTGCATACATGCTCACGCAACAATAACGTAAGATATTCCCTCTACTAAAAATGATGATCTTGAAGCATCTATTAACTGATGGAACCTGTTGTATTCTGAAGTAGCATTATGTCTTCATGTTGATTAGTTGCAGTTGTTACAGATTGGTTGTTAGTTGTTACTGCTACATGTTGTTACTGCTTGGTTGTTAGTTGTTACTGCTTGAATTTGTTACTACTTGGTTGTTAGTAGTTACTGCTTCATGTTGTTACTGCTTGGTTGTTAGTTGTTAGTGCTTGAATTTGACACTACTTGGTTGTTAGTTGTTACTGCTTCACGTTGTTACTAGGGGTGTTAGTTCTTGCAGCATTTATTAACTGATTGGTTGTTAGTTGTTACTGCTTCATGTTGATTAGTTGCAGTTTTTATCAGCAATTATAATGTTCCGTAGATGAGTTTTTTAATGCTCTTTCAGGTTCTATGACAATGATTAGTATTTGCTATTCCATCTGTTTGTTAATGAAACCTTATGCAACGAAGTATTAATGTGTTATTTGCTTTCCCCATAATAGGAAAAGTAATCTGAAAGTTAGCCAATTTGTTGATATCTGCTATTCTGCTAAACACGTGAGAGGCATGTGGATGGGATAAATAATGTCAGTTCCTGACCCGAAGGATTGGGCCGTTCCTGAAAATGCAAAAAAAATTGCTTGTATCCCCCCAGATCGCCACACGCAGGCTGGTCGACCAAAAATGAGCAGAGGAAAATCAGGCATTGAGAATGCAACTGCGCAAGAGGCAACGATGTTCGTGATGCAACGAAACAAATCAAAACTGGAGTAGATGTCATGCGTACGTACCTCCCAACTCAACTCCAGCACAAGCTCCTAACTCATCTCCAGTACAAGCTCCCAACTCAACTCCAGCACAAGCTGTACCCAATTTGGCTGAGTCGTCTTTTGCTAATGGTGGTCGTCGAATGAGGTATGGATTATGTAGAGGCCTTGGCCATTCACGTAGATACTGTCCCGAACAACATTTTAACCCTATGTAAATTTGTCGGAGTGTGACATTTATGACAATATTTATTCATAATATGTACATGTTATTAAATTTAACAAGGTTTGAAATATGTTTGCTATCTTTAATATTGTTTTGACAAGTTTTCATTGATGGCACAATCTGTGGGGAATGACTTGGAAATACCATTTTTTTGTGGGGAGACATGGAAAAATAGATCCCCTAAACTGTCATATAAGTAACTTCACCCAACATAACTCTAGATATGTGTTACGAGCACAACGATTTGAACGTCAATTCTATAAAATAGAAAATAGAAATATTGCAATACCATCCCATTGTAAAACATTCCACTACACCGCAAAAAGAAAACTGGACTACGATATGATGAGTTGCACAGTATGTTCACTTTACCGATTTGAACGTCAATTCCATAAAATGGTTGACCGTTTGAAGGATTAGTCCAGAAAGTGAGGAATCGATTGAACCTTTCAGGGTGCTACACATTGATATAATTCCAACCAAACCCACCATTCCCCCAACCAAATTATTTAGATTTATGATGTGTTGCAAGATATGTTACGATTATCGTACCAACGGTCATTGTAAACAATATCTACTTCTGTAAAATCAGGAAAACGGTCAACGTAAAGCACAAATATTGCAATACCATCCCATTGGACAATATTCCACTACATATTGAAAGAAAGCTGGACTACGTTCTGATGTGTTGCACGGTATGTTCACTTTACCAATTTGAATGTTGTTGGGACAATCTTAAGTGTTTTGATTAGATCCCAAAACCTCTTGATGAATTTCCCTAAGTATAGTTCATCAGGATGATAGGCTCAGGATAGATAGGTTAGAATAGATTTTTCTATTCACAGGTATTCAATTCAGGGGGAACGTACTGAGGAGTGAAGACTGATGGAGACGTCTTTAAAATCTGAAGTCTGAAGTATCTCCAACCCTGAAGGTTTGATCGTCCTAAAGATGATCAACCTGAAGCTGTAACCTGAAGAACCTAGGAAAACTCCTGAAGATGCCTAGAAGCCATCCTGAAGAAGACCACTGATCCTGACAGAGCTGAGTAGACTAAGCATGCTCGGGGAAGTCTATATCAGTGAAGGCACAAAGTAACCTTGATCAGGCTGAACGTCCTTCTGATGTTCTTAAATCCTGACTTGGGCCTAGTATCAGTTAACCTGATACTTGTAAGTCCTGAGATCCAAAGGTTACACGTGCAAATGGAAGTCTGAAGAAGCAGAAAGAATGTCAGAGTCTCCAACATAAGACAAACATTTATACTGAGTAAAGAACGAGGGACTCAGAGTTATAAATGTACGAGGTTCAGTAAAGTCAAATGCCGACAAACTAGTCATTGACAAAGCGACCAGTTAGAAGGCGACACGTATGTACAGAGACTGAGCGCATTTAATGCTTCTCAGAGGTGCAGGCGGCGGATCAGAAACTTTTCCATACTAGGTATGGTCCATGTCAGACAAGGACAACCAGAACCTGCATCTACCCTAAATATGAAGGTTTGAAACGGATCAATTCCAATGGATCTATTTCAAACCTCCCTTTAAATACAGAAGGCCTTGCTCCCATTCAAGGCTAACGGGAAATTTCCAAGAGAAACTCTCAAGATTTCAAGCACTCAAAGTTCATTTGAAGCAACACTCTGAAACCCTAAATTTCCCTGGTGTTGTAGTAGGAATCTTTTCTGTATTTTGCTTAGAGTATTGATCCTATCATTAGAACTGATTTGTTAGAAGGATCGATACACAATAGTTGGAAAACGTGAATACCAAACCCCTCAGGTTGTGAGTTGGTTGGTAGGAAGGACTGAGACTTGTAAATCCACCTAGGGGTCAGTTCCTAAGAGAGGAAGTTGGCTACTCGTGTCCCTTGGTACGTAAAAATCAAGTACCTATCCTCAGGGTTTTGAGGATAGCTTCCTGTTCAATCAGGTCGTGGACGTAGGAGTTGGTTATCTCTGAACCACGTAAAAAAGACCCTTGTGTGCTGATTTACTATTTGCTCAGGATCATAACTGTCATCATACTAAACTGAAGCATACTTGCATTGTTTTGGAAACCATCAGGACAGACTTTGTCATCCTGATCTTAAAACTGTGCACCGGCCTTAACCACGTTTTCACTAAGCAAACTGATAAGTTTTCAGGAACTAAAACGAGTAGAAACTTAAGGGCTCACATTCCGCACTAAACTGAGCTTACTGAGATAGTAGCACAACTGACTAGCTTCCGAGCGGTCAGTAGGATAGTTATCTCTACTAAGCTTCTGAGAGCACAACTCTGACTTAGCCTCTTTGGTTCGTTACTGATTCGTCCCTGCTGCCCCTGAGGACCATCAGTTTACTGAACACATCAGGATCTTCCTGACTAAGTCTGAAAGAGAATTGTTAAACAAATCTGGATACCGAAGGGTATGGCTGACACTGTAGGACCCAATACGAGATGGGTACCTGAGGCCTGATTCTTTTCAGGTCGATGCGGGCTACAAGAAGAAGAAGGAGGATCTGATGAAGGACTGGTACTTGGACTCAGGGTGTTCCAGGCACATGACTGGATTTCGTGATCTCCTTCAGGACTACGCAGCTCAGGATGGCCCGCGGGTAACCTTTGGTGATAACTCTAAGGGTTTTACCAGAGGATTCGGTACCCTTGTTGTTGGTTCAGTGAGAGTGCTTAATGTATCCTATGTTGAGGGTCTTAGGCATAACCTGCTTTCGGTCAGTCAGTTTTGTGATCGAGGATATAGTGTAGAGTTTACATCTAACATATGCCTTGTGAAACACAAATCTACACTGCATGTTCTGATTACAGGTGTCAGGAGAGGGAATGTATATTTTGCTGACTTTAAGAGCAGCTCTCCTGAAACTTGTTTGGTCGCTAAGAGTTCTTCAGAACTCAGTTGGCTTTGGCATAAACGCCTGAGTCACTTAAACTTCAAGATTATTAACAAAATCTCTCGACTTTCTCTTGTAGAAGGTCTACCCAATGAAGTTTTTAGCAAAGACCACGTGTGCGGAGCATGTCAGGAAGGCAAGCAAACCAAAGCTTCATTCAAGGAGAAAGATGCCTTCTCAACTGACAGAGTGCTTCAGCTCCTGCACATGGATCTCTTTGGTCCGATTACTCCTGTCAGCATGAATCGTAGGAAATATACCCTTGTTGTTATTGATGACTATTCCAGGTACACAATGGTTATTTTCTAGCTGAACAAGAAGGAGACTCAGGTCAAGCTTCCAGAGTTACTCAAGAAATTGAGTACTAAACAGGGTAAGAGCATCGTCAGGATCAGATCAGATTGGGAAACTGAGTTTATTAACTCAATTATAACTGATTTTTGTACTGACCTTGGTATTGCTCATGAGACTTCTGCAGCAAGGACCCCTCAGCAGAATGGGGTAGCTGAGAGAAGGAACCGGTCCCTGAAAGAAACTGCCGGACCATGTTGGCTGAGTCAGGACTGCCCAAGAAGTACTGGGCTGAAGTAATCAACACTGCTTGCTACACCCAGAACCGATCTATGCTGAACAAACAACATGCTCAGACACCTTATGAAACTTGGAATAAAAGGAAGCCTCGTATCTCCTATTTCCATATTTTTGGGTGTAAGTGTTTCATCCTGAACAATGGGAAAGACCAGCTGAAAGCCTTTAATAGCAAGTCTGATAGCAAGCAAACCAAAGCTTTCAGGGTGTATAACTGTCGGACCCTTTGTGTGGAGGAAACACCTCATGTTGTGTTTGATGAGACTGCATAAGTGCGTAGAAAATAGGTTCAGAGTCATGACACTGAGGGGGTTACCAAGAGGGTGACAAGACTGAGCCTGAAGAATCCTGAGTTCAAGGTCAAATTCGTGAATGCTCCCAAGGGATGAGATGATGATGACTATCAGGATGGACCTCAGGCCAACCCTCAGCAAGCCCCAGCCTCAGAAAATGTTGAGTCTCAGACGGAGGCACAGACTCAACCTGAGGTACGTACTGTCGGTGATGATGCTTCTGCACCTGAGACAGTTACTGAGTCCAACTCTGTAGGGGGAACCAATGTCCCTGATACTGGCCAACCCTCAGGAAATGGCTCAGGATCCCCTGTTCTTGCTCCTTCCGCTTCTCTGCCTATTATTGTCGAAACTAACATTTCAGGTTCAGGCAAGGGAATGTCAGCAGCTCCCAGTGCAGCCGTCAGCAAGAGGCGGTGGCTAGATGATCACTCATTGGCTGACATCGTTGGTGATGTCAATGAGGGGGTCAGGACAAGGTTGTCCTTTGGCGAGAGTGCTATGTTCTGCTGTTTCCTGAGCGATCAGGAACCTAAGAACATAGAAGAAGCTCTTGCTGACCCTAACTGGATCTTAGCCATGCAGGATGAGCTCAATTAGTTTAAGCGGAATCAGGTTTGGGATTTAGTTGAGAGACCTAGGCTTCAACATGTTATTGGCACCAAGTGGATCTTCAAGAATAAGAGGGATGAGAAGAATGTTGTTGTCAGGAATAAGGCCAGACTAGTGGCAAAGGGTTACTCTTAGGCCGAAGGAATCGACTATGATGAGACATTTGCTCCGGTCGCAAGATTAGAGGCAATCAGGTAATTTTTGGCATATGCAACATTCAAGAAGGTCAAAGTGTATCAGATGGATGTGAAGAGTGCTTTTCTGAATGGTGTACTGAACGAGGAGGTTTATGTGGAACAACCTCCAGGGTTCGAAGTCGGTGACAAGATTTATCACCTGAAGAAAGCCCTTTATGGCCTAAAGCAAGCTCCGAGAGCTTAGTATGATACACTTTCCCAGTTCCTGATAGACCACGAGTTCGTGAAAGGAACAGTGGATAGGACACTCTTCAGGATATCCGAAGGGGAAGACATTCTCTTGGTTCAGATTTATGTGGATGACATAATATTTGGATCTCCTAGTCTGAAGCTTTGTGAGAAATTCTCCAAGCTGATGACTGGGAAATTTTAGATGTCAATGACGGGAGAAGTGAACTTCTTCTTAGGTCTTCAAGTCAGGCAAACTGACTCCGGAATCTTCATAAATCAGTCCAAGTATGCGAGGGACTTGATTCAGAAATTCGGAGTTCAGACCAGCAAAGTCTCACGTATTCCCATGAACACAAATGATAAGCTGGATCCTGACAAGGAGGGGACCTCAGTGAATCAGACTGAATATAGGGCACTGATTGGATCTTTATTGTACCTGACTGCAAGTCGTCCTGACATCACTTATGCAGTCGGAGTTTGTGCAAGGTATCAGTCTGATCAGAAGAAGAGTCATCTAGAGAGTGCCAAAAAGATACTGAAATACCTGAAGGGTATAGTCAATTTAGGACTTTGGTATCCCTCTGATGACAACCTAGAACTGACAGGGTATTCTGATGCTGATTATGGAGGCTGTAGGATTGATAGGAAATCAACTACAGGCACATGTTAGTTTCTAGGGAGTAAACTGATCTCTTGGTTTTCTAAGAAGCAAACTAGTGTTGCAACGTCTACTACTGAGGCTGAGTATATGGCGGCTGGCAGTTGTTGCTCTCAGATCCTTTGGTTGAAGCAACAACTGAGAGACTACCAAATAGAGGCCACTGATGTCCCAATTTATTGTGACAATAATAGTGTCATTGCCATATCCCAAAACCCAGTCTTACACAGAAGGTGTAAGTATGTAGACATCATGCATCATTTTATAAGAGATCATGTTGAGAAGAAGGATATATGGATGGAGAGGATCCCCACTAACAAGCAGAGAGCTGACATCCTGAGGGCTTTGCCTGAAACCAGGTGTTGGTCCCGAAACGAGTTAAATCAGTGTATGGGGGGGAATACACTGATGTCAGATTTTTCTGAAAGACTCAGAAAAATGCTCTAACGCACTCAGTCAGGATTCCCTAAAGTACTCAGTATGCTGAATGTCCGTAGGGGCAGCAGGGACGGTTCAGTAATGAGTCAGATAAGCTGAGTGTGAGTAAAGTGCTCGGAGGCTCAGTAGAGATAACAAACCTACTGACTGCTCAGAAGCGAGTCAGTTGGACTACTATCTCAGTGAGTCAGAGTACGTGCGGAAAGTGAGCCCTTAGATTCTACTCGTTTTAGTTTCTGAAAATGTTTTCTCTGAGTTGCTTAGTAAATTGGTGGTTAAGGCTGAGTGCACAGTATTCAGATTCAGGATGATTGATTCAGTCCTGAAGTTAAAACCAATGCAGTATGTTCAGTTTAATATGATGACATTTATGATCCTGAACAAAACAGTAAATCAGCACACATGGGACTTTTTAACGTGGTTCGGAGATAACCAACTCCTACGTCCACGACCTGATTTAACAGGAAGCTATCCTCAAAACCCTGAGGATAGGTACTTGGGTTTTACGTGCCAAGGGACACGAGTAGCCAACTTCCTCTCTTAGGAACTGACCCCTGGGCGTTTTACAAGTCCCAGTCCTTCTAACCAACCTATCTCACACTTTGAGAGGTTTGGTATTCTGGTTTCCAACTAAGATAGCTCTAGCAATACAAATCAGTGCTAAATATTAGAGCTATCGATCTAAGCAAATACTGAGTGAATCCTACTACAACACTAGGGAAATTTAATTGTAGAGTGTTGTTTATGATATGCTTTTGAGTTCTTGGATTCTTGAGAGTTCTCTTGGAAATTTCCCGTTAACCTTGAATGGGTGCAAGGTTCTCCATATTTATAGGCAAGATTCAAAATAGATCCGTTGGAGGAGATCAAATCAAATCTTTCCTATTTTAGGTAGATTGCAGGCTAGAAATACTGTTTGACCTACCCGCCATGCTTATTCTGGCAAGTTGTCACATCACCTGCAACCTTTTGAGACTCATTAAATGCCGCATTAAATGCTGCGCAGACTCCGTGCTTACGTGTCGAAAGATCATTGGCTCTCCGCTATAACGGCTAGTTGACCTTCAGACATTTATCCTTCCTCGTACATTCAATGCTCTGAGTCTCTTGTAATAACTCAGTCTGAACGTGTGCCTTAATGGAGTCTTACTGACATTCTTTTTGTCTCTTGTCCCATAGCATAAATAACCTTCTGCTTTGGACTGACATGATTCAGGTGATCTGAACCACAGCCTAAGTCAGGTCCTAGGTGCATTCAGCACAGCCTGATAGGTCATTCAGCACAGTATGTATTACCTTTTTGCTTCTGACTTACAGGATTCAGGTGAACTGAACCAATGCCCAAGTCAGGTCCTATGTGCATTCAGCACAGCCTGATAGGTAATTCTTTACTCTTCACTGACTGAGTTCTGTCCTGAACATGCTTAGTGTATTCAGTAGAAACATCAGACAATGGTACTTCAGGATTGACTTCAGGATGAATCAGCAGGCTTCGATCTTCAGCTTCAGAACAGACAATCTTCAGCGAGACTGACTGACTCGTTCAGAATGGTTTACGCTTCAGACTTCAGTAAATTGGGTCGACTCCAATATTCTTCAGTCTTCAGCATGATCCTTCTGTACTGAATCTCTAACCTAACTGTCCTGAACTATTTTATCCTGAACACTATACTTAGGCAAATTCATCAGGGGTTTTGGGATCTAATCAAAATACTCAGATTGTCCCAACACCAGGTTTGTTGAGTTGTCAGTGGAGTTAGGACTTCTTGACCCAGGAGTAGATGGTTCAGTATGAACCTCAGTTCAGGATTGAACAAGGTGGTCAGGAGGAATGACTAACTCAGGATCAGGTTGCAGTAAGATGGATGGCTTTCAGGGGGAACAGACATCAGATTTGGATCTTCAGGTTTGATTTATAGTTAGGTTCAGGATACAGAGCTCAGGGCTTGTCACCCTGATCAGACTCAGAGGTATCAGTCAGGTTACTATATCTGACTGACTGGTATGTATTATTGAACCTTTGCTTTAATTATGGCCTGCTTGCATCATTTCTGATCATGTCTGACACCACATCAATCACAGTTTTTTAAACTTTCATCCCAGCCGTTCATTTATTATTAAGTTTTTATTAAATGCAAAGTGTGTATTTATTTCAAACATTCTTCTCACACGCATTAAATGCAAAGTGAGCGGGAACAGTTTTCTATAAAGTTTGAATTATTAGCTTTGAAAACTGAATTTGGTAAAATTTTATTCCAGATATACCCCTTCATCTAATCCGTTGAATTTTAAAAGACTTTCAATCAAATCCGTTCATTAAAACTGAATCTTTGGGTATAAAAGAAAGCTTTGTGCACATTTCACAATTTGAGTACTCATATTTTCTAACCCAAACATTTCTGCAAATTATCTCTCTCATTTTCCTTGCATCCATGGCTTCTTCTGCTTCTCAATCTATCGAAGACACAAGAAGGTTTCACGCTGCCATCTCTGAAGTTGAGTCAAAGGTGTCTTACGAGTGGCTGGTGGATTTCTCACATCGATCCACCATCAAGGAGCTCTCTCAGGTCTATGGAGCCATCAATCAGGCTGGGCTCCTAGATTTCGTCACCAAGAAGCCAGCCAAGACCTGTCCTCATCAGATCATTGCTTTCTACGTCAATCTGAAGATGAACGACGATGATGAGTGGGAATCAGTGATTCCACTCAAGCGCTCGGTGGAGAAGAATGGGAAGAAAGTAGTTCAACATTTCACTGAGAGGATCCAGGTCAGGGACCTCATCAGGAAGACCTGCAATCTGCCTCATTCTATTGAGGAGAAGCAGTAGGCAGACCTGACTGCTTACAAGGCTGGAGAGGAGAAGGATTGTATGAATGAGTACCTGATCGTTCCTACAACAATCTTCAGCACAATGAACAAGAAGCTACTGAAGCCTGAGTACAAGCTCTTGTTCGAGGTAGTCGTTCAGAGTATCATGGGCTTCATGGGTGGCATGGAGCAGATCAGTCAGCCCAAGATCAGGGGTTTGGCTGCCGTGGTGGACAATGCTCTGATAGACTGGGAGGAGTTCTTCGTTCAGAAACTTGTCCAGGAGGCGAAGAAGGTCAGGTTGATGGGAGACAAGATTGTGCTGGACAAGAATCCTCACTTTGGATTGAGGATGTCAGTGATGCTTCAAAGCTTTCTTGGAGATGTTGATAGGGAAGCTTGTGAAGACTTCAAGGATAAGAATATCCTTTTCAAGAACTCTGCTGACACCATCAAACGGATGCTTGACACTGAGGTCAAGAAGGTGGTAAGAGGAAAAGGGAAGGGAAAGGCAGCAAGTTCAAAGGCTCAGGAGGAGCCAGTGAAGTCAGGACCGAAGAGAGTCAAGGTTAAGGGGATTGTGATCGGGTAGAAAAAGATAATACTTCATAACTCTGACACTGAGTCCGATCACCCTGATCAACCATCCGAATCAACCGCCACTCTTGCTGTTGTGCCAATTTCTTCCTTGGCACCCACTGACATTCCTTCATCAGAGACCACCGCAGCATCTGGCACTGAGCCGACACCTCAAGTGGAGGTGGCTCAGGTTGAGGGGGAACATGCTGTTCAGGAGCCTGTTCAAGAGCCTGTTCAGGAGGACCCAGAGATGAAGATTGTGGAGGCTTGGGTGAAGAGGAGGTTCAGGCTGAAGCGTCGGTGCCTGCTCAGGAGGAGCACGAAGGTGAAGGTGAAGGAGGAGAAGTTGCTCAGGAGGAGCAAGGGAGTTCTGATGCCGGAGAAGGTGAGCATCAGGAAGTCGTGGGCATGGAGGCTCAGGAGGAGCTCCATGATGAGGGTGTTGAGGTTATTCGGGGAAGAAAGTGGACTGTTCCCGATGACGCTGAGTCCGAGTCTGATAAACCGGAGGAAGCAAAGGAAGAAACTCAGGAAGAGTCCACACCACCAAAGCTAACTCCATACGAGATGGATGTCAGATGTCAGGCCATCAGGTTTGTCGATCAGCACTTTCCTGATTTGGAGAAAGCATATGGTGAGGAGGTCATCAGACTGAGGGTCTTGGTGATGATGAGGAAGGCCTCAGTACCCGAAGTTGCTGCCCTGATCAAAGCTATCGGAGAAGACAACCTCAGGAATGAAGAGCAGAGAATTCTAGACAGATTTGGGCTCCGTTCTTATGCTCAAGTCATCAATAAAGAAGACTTCTTCCGGGTAGTCAGGGCCAACAATCCTCAACCCAACCCTTCTATGGCACTTGTGCCAGTAGTCGGGGAAGGTGTGACCTCGGGAGGAGGTGCACCAGCCGATGAAGCACTCCCAGGGACCGGGACTGCTGAGGTTTCTGGAGAGGTCCCGAAGAAGATTGCCACCAAGTCTAAGTCAACTAAGAAGAGGAGAACCCAAACCATCGCAGTGGGAGTGTCGCTGATGGGGAGGACTATCCTGGGTAAGCTCGATCATCAGCATGAGCAGATCAAGAAACTCAATGCTGAGTTGGGCAAGGCTGGGAAGGAATCAACTGATAGATTCCTGAGCCTTGAACAACAACGATCCTCCAGAGTCACTACTGATCAAGTGTAAGAAATGATTAACACTTCTCTCAGTGGCCTAGATGACAAGATCAAGGCACAGATCGCTGAAGTACTGAAGGGGCAGGAGGCCCAGATCAGGACAGTGGCTCAGGAAGAGGCCAAGAAGGGAGATGACGCACTTTTAACCAAGTGGAGAGAAGGTCAGAAGGCTTCTGAGGAAGCATTGCACAAGTCACTAAACACAATGCTCACTGACAGCCTGAAAATGAAGGATGAAGTGGCTGCAATATGGAAGGAGTTTGACAGTCATCTGATCGAGAGCCTGCTCAGAGCTGAGACCAATGAAAAGCTGGCTAAGGAGTTCAGGGTGGTGGCCGATCAGGAAGCATCTCAGGGGATCCTGATTCAGGATATTCAGAGAAAGTCGATGAGGACAAGGACCCTTTTGATGCTGCCAAAAAGGGGGAAGGGAAGAAAGCTCTGAAAAAAAATCCCAAGTTGGCTCAGAAGTGGAAAGCTGATGTTTCCGTGGAAGATCTGATGGAGGAGTGTGAGGAGAAACGCTTCCCTGGTGATCCCATTGTTGAGGGAAGGAAGAAGACAAAGCAGCTAACTCTGGAGACTGCGATGCAGGTCAGGAGCCAGGCTACTGACCTCCAATAGCTGAAGGAAGGCATGGCTGTGCTGAAGGAGAAGACTGATCCTAAGAAAAAGCCTGCCCCTGAAGCTGGGAAGAAGAAAGCTGCTGCGTCTAAGAAGAAGGTTGATGCTCAAGATGCCGGTCCCTGTGTGTTTGAGTACGTCGACAATATTGTACCTCCTGACCTGAACGAGACTTGGGTTCCAATCAAGAAGGAGTTTGTCGATCAGCACTACATCGTCGGGAACTGGCTAAAGACATCCGAAGGCAAGGATAAGAACACCATCTTTGTCGAATGGATTGCTCTGCATCACAATGAACTCTGGGGAGAAATTGTTCGTCATGCTGACAGAGCAGGAGTTCAGATCAGGGCACCTAAGCACATCACCTATACGCCTCCAACCCTCGGCATCAACAACCACCTGAACATGGATCTGATCAGAAGTGAGATTGCTATGATTGCATCAAGAACTGGAGCTCTCAGAGATCAGAAGATGATTCATGAGGTCAAGCTAAGAATCCTGAAGAAGTATGGGATTTCTTTGGCTAGGTGGGATGATGAAGACCAGAATAGTTTGTCAGGATCTTTGTTTCAGGATTTTGTAATAGTTTCAGGACAACTTATACTTAACCGTTATATTAATGAAACTATTTTATCAAGAACTGTACTAACCCTTTCCTGTATCCATCTTATAGAACTAAGGACCTGATATAGGTTCCTGAACTGAATACTGATGATATCAGTAACTTGTTTAGATGGTAGGATTTTTCTAAGGGTTTTGGCATCATCAAAAAGGGGGAAATTATTGGGACAATCTTAAGTGTTTTGATTAGATCCCAAAACCTCTTGATGAATTTGCCTAAGTATAGTCCATCAAGATGATAGGCTCAGAATAGATAGGTTAGAATAGATTTTTTTATTCACAGGTATTCAGTTCAGGGGGAACGTACTGAGGAGTGAAGACTGATGGAGACGTCCTTAAAATCTGAAGTCTGAAGTATCTCCAACCCTGAAGGTTTGATCGTCCTGAAGATGATCAACTTGAAGCTGTAACCTGAAGAACCTAGGAAGACTCATGAAGATGCCTAGAAGCCATAATGAAGAAGACCACTGATCCTGACAGAACTGAGTAGACTAAGCATGCTCAGGTAAATATATATCAGTGAAGGCACAAAGTAACCTTGATCAGGCTGAACGTCCTTCTGATGTTCTTAAGTCCTGACTTGGGCCTAGTATCAGTTAACCTGATACTTGTAAGTCCTGAGACCCAAAGGTTAC
>JAPKLY010000357.1:300074-334695 GCA_026898435.1 Prunella vulgaris | reverse complement strand
GATTAGTCCAAAAAGTGAGGAATCGATTGAACCTTTCTGGGTTCTGCAAATTGATATAAGTCCAACCAAATCCACCATACCCCCAACCAAATTATTGACATTTATGATGTGTTGCAAGTTATGTTACGATTATCGTACCGACGACCACTGGAAATAATGTCTACTTCTGTAAAACGGTCAACGAAAAGCACAAATATTGAAATATCATCCCATTGGACAATCTTCCACTACATATTGAAAGAAAGTTGAACTACGTTTTGATGTGTTGCTCAGTATGTTCACTTTACTGATTTGAAAGTCAATACCATGAAATGGTTGACCGTCTGAAGGATTAGTCCAGAAAGTGAGGAATCGATTGAACCTTTCAGGGTTCTGCAAATTGATATATGTCAAACCAAACCCACCATTCCCCTAAACCATCATATAAGTAACTTCACACAACATAACTCTGGATATGTGGTCTGAGCACACCGATTTGAACGTCAATTCTATAAAACAGAAAACAGAAATATTGCAATACCATCCCATTGTAATATATTCCACTACATAGCAAAAACAAAACTGGACTACGTTATGATGTGTTGCACGGTATGTTCACTTTACCGATTTGAACGTCAATTCCATAAAATGGTTGACCGTCTGAAGGATTTGTCCAGAAAGTGAGGAATCGATTGAACCTTTCAGGGTGCAACACATTGATATAAGTCCAACCAAACCCAACATTCCCCCAACCAAATTATTTAGATTTATGATGTGTTGCAAGATATGTTACGATTATCGTACCGACGGTCATTGTAAACAATGTCTACTTCTGTAAAATCAGAAAAATGGTCAATGTAAAGCACAAATACTGCAATAACATCCCATTGGACAACATTCCACTACATATTGAAAGAAAGCTGGACTACATTCTGATGTGTTGCACGGTATGTTCACTTTACCGATTTGAACGTCAATTTCATAAAATGGTAGACCGTGTAAAGGATTAGTCTAGAAAGTGAGGAATCGATTGAACCTTCCAGGGTTATGCGAATTGATATAAGTCCAACCAAACCCACCATACCCCCAACCAAATTATTGAGATTTATGATGTGTTGCAAGATATGTTATGATTATCGTATCGACGGTCATCAGAAACAATGTGTACTTTTGTAAAATCAAGAAAACGGTCAATGAAAAGCACAAATATTTAAATATCATCCCGTTGGATTACCTTCCACTACATATTGAAAGAAAGCTAGACTACGTTCTAATGTGTTACACGGTATGTTCACTTTAACGATTTGAACGTCAATTCCATAAAATTGGTTAACCGTTTGAACATTTAGTCCAGAAAGTGAGGAATCGATTGAACCTTTTAGGGTTCTGCAAATTGATATAAGTCCAACCAAACCCACCATACCTTTAACCAAATTACTGAGATTTATGATGTGATGCAAGATATGTTACGATTATCGTACCGACGGCCATTGTAAACAATGTCTACTTCTGTATAATCTGGAAAACGGTCAACGAAAAGCAAAAATATTGAAATACCATCCCATTGGACAATCTTCCACTACATATTGAAAGAAAGTTGAACTACATTTTGATGTGTTGCACGGTATGTTCACTTTACTGATTTGAAAGTCAATACCATTAAATGGTTGACCGTCTGAAGGATTAGTCAAGAAAGTGAGGAATTGATTGAACCTTTTAGGGTTCTACAAATTGATATAAGTCTAATCTAACCTACCTTACCCCCAACCAATTATTGAGATTTATGATGTGTTGCAAGGTATGTTACGATTATCGTACCGACGGTCATTGGAAATAATATCTTCAGGGATTGGCTGAAGACATCTGAAGGCAAGGACCGGAACACCATCTTTGCCGAATGGATGGCCTTACATCACACTGAACTCTGGGCCGAAATCGATCGACATGCTGACAGAGCAGGAGTTCACATTAAGGCACCTGAGCACATCACATATCCCCCTCCAACCCCTGGCATCAACAACCACCTCAACATGGACCTGATCAGAGGAGAGATTGCAACGATTGCAAGAAGAACTGGAGCTTTGAATAATACTGATCAGTACTGTGCAGTCAAACTGAGAGTACTGAAGAAGTATGGGATCTCTTTGGCTAGATAGTACTGGGCAGTCAAACTGTGCAGTCAGGAATAGTATCTCTGGAACCTTTTGTAATAGTTTCAGGAAATCTTGTACCTATCTATTATATCAGTGAAACTTTTTACATTCCTGAGATATCGTTGACTCCTGATTTACTTTTCTGCTCTTTATCAAGAACTGTACTAACCCTTTCCTGTTTCCATCTTATAGAACTAAGGACCTGATATAGGTTCCTGAACTGAATACTAATTTTATTAGTAAATTGTTTAGATGGTAGGATTTTTCTAAGGGTTTTGGCATCATCAAAAAGGGGGAAATTGTTGGGACAATCTGAGTGTTTTGATTAGATCCCAAAACCCCTTGATGAATTTGCCTAAGTATAGTTCATCAGGATGATAGGCTCAGGATAGATAGGTTAGAATAGATTTTTCTATTCACAGGTATTCAGTTCAGGGGGAACGTGTTGAAGATTGAAGACTAATGGTGACGTCCCTGAAGTCTGTAGTCTGGGCATTTCCAACCCTGAAGGCATGATCGTCCTGAACATGATCAATCTAAAGCTGCAACCTGAAAAACCTAGAAAGATTCCTGAAGCTGCGTAGAAGCCATCCTGAAGAAGATCACTGATCCTGACAGAACTGAGTAGACTAAGCATGCTCAGGGAAGTCTCTATCAGTGAAGGCACAATGTAACCTTGATCAGGCTGAACGTCTCACTGGTGTTCTTAAGTCCTGACTTGGGCCTAGTATCAGTTAACCTGATACTTGTAAGTCCTTAGACCCAAAGGTTACACGTGCGAATGGAAGTCTGATGAAGCAGAAAGAATGTCAGAGTCTCCAACATAAGACAAACATTTATGCTGAGTAAAGAACGAGGGACTCAGAGTTATAAATGTACGAGATTTAGTAAAGTCAATGTCGATAAACTAGTCATAGAACAAGCGACCAGTAAGAAGGCGACACGTATGTATGGAGACTAAGCACATTTAATGCTTCTCAGAGGTGCAGGCGGCGGATCAGAAACTTTGCCATACTAGGTATGGTCTCTGTCAGACAAGGACAACCAGTACCTGCACCTATTCAAGAAGGCCTAGAGAAAGCTCTCAAGATTCCAAGCACTCAAAGCATACTTTGAACAAAACTCTGAAACTTTAAATTTCCCTAGTGTTGTAGTAGGAATCTTTTCTGTATTTTGCTTAGAGTATTAATCCTATCCTTAGCACTGATTTGTTAGAGGGATCAATACACAATAGTTGGAAAACTTGAATACCAAACCCCTCAGGTTGTGAGTTGGTTGGTATGAAGGACTGGGACTAGTAAAACGCCCAGGGGTTAGTTCCTTAGAGAGGAAATTGGCTATTCGTGTCCCTTGGCACGTAAAACCCAAGTACCTATCCTCAGGGTTTTGAGGATAGCTTCCTGTTAAATCAGGTCATGGACATAGGAGTTGGTTATCTCTGAACCACGTTAAAAAGACCCTTGTGTGCTGATTTACTATTTGCTCAGGATCATAATTGTCATACATATTAAACTGAAGCATACTTGCATTGTTTTGAAAACGTCAGGACTGATACTTCATCCTGATCAGTAAAACTGTGCACCTGCCTTAATCACATTTTCTCTAAGCAAACTGATAAGTTTTCAGAACTAAAATGAATAGAAACTTAAGGGCTCACATTCCGCACTAAACTGAGCTTATTGAGATAGTAGCCCAACTGACTAGCTTTCGAGCGGTCAGTAGGATTGTTATCTCTACTAAGCTTCTGAGAGCACAACTCTGACTTAGCTTATTTGGTTCATTGTTGATCCGTCCCTGTTGCCCCTAAGGACCATCAGTTTAACTGAACATTTCAGGAGCTTCCTGACTGAGTCTGAAAGAGCATTTTCCAGAGTCTTTTGGGAAAATTTGACATCAGTGTATTCCCCCCCCCATACACTGATTTATACTCATTTCTGGACCAACACAACCAAACCCACCATTCCCCTAATCAAATTATTTAGATTTTTTATGTGTTGCAAGATATGTTACGATTATCGTATCGACAATCATTGTAAACAATGTCTACTTCTGTGAAATCAGGAAAATGGTCAACGGAAAGCACAAATATTGCAATACCATCCCATTGGACAATATTCCACTACATATTGAAAGAAATCTGGACTACGTTCTGATGTGCTGCATGGTATGTTCACTTTACCAATTTGAACGTCAATTTCATAAAATGGTTGACCGTGTGAAGGATTAGTCCGGAAAGTGAGGAATTGATTGAACCTTTCAGGGTTCTGCAAATTGATATAAGTCCAACCAAACTCACCATACCCCAACCAAATTATTGAGATTTATGATGTGTTGCAAAATATGTTACGATTATCGTACCGACTGTCATTGGAAACAATGTCTACTTCTGTAAAATTAGGAAAACGGTCAACGAAAAGCACAAATATTGAAATATCATCCCATTGGATAACCTTCCACTACATATTGAAAGAAAGCTGGACTACATTTTGATGTGTTGCTCGGTATGTTCACTTTACCGATTTGAACGTTAATTCCATAAAATGGTTGACTGTCTGAAGGATTAGTCCAGAAAGTGAGGAATCGATTGAACCTTTCAGGGTTCTGCAAATTGATATAATTCCAACCAAACCCACCATACCCCCAACCAAATTATTGAGATTTATGATGTGTTAAAAGATATATTACGATTATCGTACCGACGGTCATTGGAAACAATGTCTTCTTCTGTAAAATCAGGAAAACGGTCAATGGAAAGCACAAATATTGCAATACCATCCCATTGGATATAGCCCTTTGGACAACTAAGTCCAACCAACTCACACACCAAACATATAACCCTTTGGACGACTAATATTACACATACCAAACATATAACATATAACCACCTGCATGTAAAACTTTGTTGTCATGAATATTTATTTTTCTACTGAGCAATTCTAAAGATGTCTAAACATATGGACTGACGGTATTTCATACAGCACCCTGTGGCCTTCACAAATGAGGACGACACCAAAGACTCTTGGTGCTTTTCTCCATGGTAATCAACGTCCATAACCAAGACAAAAGCCAAATATGTATGCCAACAGATTCCTGCCGTTCTCCACCCAATCAAAGGCAGTATTCCCACTGCTTTTCTTGGCAAGAGTCATCAAATTATTCTATAAATAGCATGTGTGTACATGTCAGAGAATAAAAGTACAAACTATATGAGATATTAGATGGAAGGACGACAAAATTTTTCCTTATTCGTAAAATTACCCAGAAGTTAAAGTCGACAGTGGTCCAGTGATCATCGAATAAATTTGGCCACTTCATAGCCTTCAGCATGACAATGTCCATGACCAAGTCCAGGTTCTAAAGGATACAAGTATTGGAAATACATAAACATGTTATTGTGAGCTAAAAAAATACACAGATATAAAACAAATATAAGCTACCCGATTTGAGAGCCATCCTCTACGCGACCAAATTATCTGCATCCAGTCGTGGTCAATAATATCAGGAGGGGTGTACATGGGAATATGTAGTGGAGCCACCTTCTTTTTTCGGAACCAGGCCTTAAAGGGTCGAGCTTCACTGTTTGTAAAGCTGTAAAATGGCCAGTACTTACCATTTTCTCCAATTTCATCGAGATTGGGTTGCAGCTTGTCCATGACAAGAGAAGTATCCGCTGCACTTGGCTAAAACAAAGAAAAAACAACAAATTATGCCATGCGTACTAATTCTTTAAATTACTAGTCACGGAGAAAGATAACAATTGTGATCTTAATAACATTGAAGGAGGAGTTATAGACATACGTGAAAGGGGACAGGACACTTCCGTCTATTATAAGAATTTATGTACGGTGTGGTTAGACTCTTGCCAGGTTTCTTCTGATGATTGGGGCGTAGAGCAACTTGTTTTCTCCTCATAGTCCGGGTTCTTCTTGGAGGTGAATCAGAAAATTCAATGACATCGTCTACCTTTTCATCAACACTTTGCTCCTCACCATCCGCACCAACACCAGCACTAGCCATCTCACCATATCCTCACAAGGAACCTTGACCCCAAAAACATCAACAGCCTCATCTACCTTGTCACCAACACCTGGGTCCTCACCATCACACACACCAACACCAGGCCCCTCGTTAAAAAAGAATAGCCTCATCTACTACAATACCAGCATCCTCACAACACACAGGAGCTGAATCTTCACAAACACTTGGCTTCTTGCCAAAGACACCATCCCCGTCGCCACAGACACCAACCTCATCTACCTGAACAGCAGCCTCACTACCCACACCTACCTCACAATCAGGGGATTCCTCAAACTGAAACGATAAGTTTTTAATATAGTTACAATATAATATTAACATGTAAAATATCAAAAACAAACTTGCATTAATGTAGGTTAATTAAATTGACAACCTGACCTCCTGTCAGTGTGTGACTTGGAGTTTGCATCCCTTTGGGACGCATGAGGTCAAAAAATTCTGATTGACACTGCTTAATTTGAGTAGCAGTTGAGACCAATTCTTTAAACCCTCCATCAAGATATTGGTTTATCTCTCTCCGCATATGTTCTATAGCATTGTTAATATTTTCTTGCTCAATTCTCTCAAACTTCAGTGTTAAATTTTCAATCTTGTCTTTTGCAAGGGCCTCAAACTTCAAAGACATTGTTTTCTCAATCTTTTCTTGTGCAAGGGCCTCAAACTTCTGCATTAAATTCTCAAAATCAGGGGGTGGAACTTGTTTTCCAGATTCTTCCTCGTCTCCAGCCACCTCCTTGAATTGCACACTCGACTGCAAATTATCCACTATATTATTTACAGTCCTTTCAGCTTCCCACTCCACTGCAGCGTCCAAAATGGGTTGTTCCTCTCTGCCTAACAACCTTCGGTGTACAGGCTGTAATTTTGGAGTTAGCTACAATGGACGAAATATCACATAATAACAAAGAAAGATTGTTTGCTAAATACATAATTACGTACCTGGACAACAAATTCCACTGTTTTCATTGTCATGCTTTCGGACAACAGGTGGTACTTGGGAGAGTGAGGCAATGCTGTCCACATAATCATCCTTGATTGCCCATCAATTTGAACGGAATCTCGTTCGGCACAGCAGAGAGTGGCAACCTAGGGCAGTGCCTCAAATGCCCAAAACTACAGTGCATAGGCAAAACCGTAGCAATCTACCTTCAGAGCCCTGTTCAAATGTAGGTCATATATCTTGTGTTTTTCACCTACACTGCTTCCAGCATCATTCAATTTGGGCAACAACCGCGTGCGAATATCGTCCAAGAGGAACTTGTATGACAACAACCCCCACGGGACATAATTGAAAATTGATAAAGTATCCGCTAGGTGAATAAATCTGAGATCAATCTTGGCATTGCTCCTGTGCTTCGCAAACAGAATACCATGAACAATCAACAACAATGCCAATTTCAAGGCATCATCAGAATCGGGGGCAGCTAATGATAGGAATGCAAGCTTGATGGTCGTCAGAAATATGTTACTCCCGTACTTAGAAAAATACTTATCATATAAGCTCGATTGGGAGGGCATTGTTGTTGGTCTTGTCCCAAATCTTAGACCAGTAATCAGAGAAAACTCTATTGCCCTGAACAAAGTTTCTGGGCCACAAACTTCAAAATGAAGCTCTTCTACTGACACGTTTTTCTTCAACCGTGAAAACAAATGTTGCATTAGCACAGAACTGAATTTGTACTTCTTAACAAATAAGAAATGTCCAAAACAGCTATCTTGGAACCTCTTCAGATTCTGATCAGACAAACGATCTTTAATAAGGTCGATTATGTCGAGATCAACCCTACATCTTATATCCAGGTTGAGAACATTTTATTACTTTATCAAGGAGCAACTGCATAAATCAACACAAGAAAAGAACTTAGTTCAGATTAAAAGTAGATGATGCAAAGTGTAGAGTTGAACCACTAATGCTCACCGTCCATAGAAAAAAGTTTATCCAATTCCAAAGAGGCTGTATATCAGGTGAATTTTAACAGAAATACAACAACAACAAATATAACCAAAAAAAAATCTTTCAGGGAAATTTTAACAAACACCTGGCCTACACAAAAAATAGTTCTAAAATAAGACAAATACGTTACAGAGTTCAACTAAAATCATTACTCATGTGCAGATGACTTGAATTTCGACATGCAGCTGTAAAATAAGACAAATACATTACATAGTTCTTAAATTCGACAACACAAAGTTTAGGGCATCGAAACTAAGAGACTCACAACCAATAGTTTCAGCAAGGGTTCGAGTATTTACTTTGAGTAGAACCGATATTGATGAGATGTCGTCACCGATGTGCAGAAGTGGATGGTCGTGGCCGTGAATGTTGAGGAAGGACACCCTTCTCTTGATCGTGAAAGTAACGCAACCCGATTGAATAAAAATTTAGATGATCTTCAAAATTTCCAACTGAAAAACTTTGAAAATACCAATTGAAGAACTTCGAAGAAACATTGAAGTAGAAGGGAGGACACGGGCAGATTTTCTTGAAATTTCGGGCAGGAGTGAGAATGGAAATGAAATTGAAATTTTTTAATTTTTAAGGGTAATATTGTCTTTTTAAGTCTAGAATGGCTAAAAAAGATCTTTTTAAGTCAACATTGCTAAAAAAGAAAGTAGCCACCTAGCCATTGGCTAAAAAAGAATTCCTCCCAATGATAAAACATAGGCGCCTTTTATCCTCATATCTTATATGTATTTATATATACATACCAAAGTTGTCAATCAAACTTTTCTGTAACAACTTTCAGCGTATAAAAAGTTGACTGAGCAAATACAAATTATTTCCTTTCCAAATAAATATGTGCACATCGGCGCTGCGTGATCTTTACCATATATATATATATATATATATATATATATATTTATGTATATTTCGACATATCAAGATATTACCGGCAAAGATAATGCCGCAATCTTCTAGGTCAGGTTGAGAATAAAACTCGCGGATTATCACTGAATATATATATATATATATATAAACGTCCACCTTGTAACTCGATTTTGAAGAGTGGAGACTGTCTTCTTATCCAGCACACCAGTGTTTGATGTCGGACCTTCATCATCAGCCCCAGATAAAGGCGGCTGCTTCTCCTCTTGGGCATCTGATTCGGTGACTTCCTTCCCCACTCACACCATGTCGATAATGGTTAAGATGTCCAACGGCGGCTGTGAGTGGTCAACGGTGGTTTGAATTGCAGCAATGGCTTCAAATTGTGGTGATATCGGTCAAGCTTAGCCAAAAGAATAGAGATAGACGATGCTTATTCTTCTTTTTTCGCAATGTGTTGACTATGTCATCACCTCTCCAACAATGAATCCTCGTCGACAGCGGCCTCTCGAGTGTGTTATAGCAGTAGGCAAAATTGCTTCTCACATCATTACGGTTGTTGACGGTAGTTTTCCTTGCTTCCTGACTTTTTACAAACAGGTAAACAAAAATTCATGTGTGTATCACTAATTACCACATTATATATATATATGTATATATATATACACGCTAGTATGGTGAATTTGTCTTAGAGATCAAAACCTCCTCAATTAACTAACGGACGGCTACGACATTCAGGCTTATATACGGCAACGTTCATCATCAACTTATTCCATAGCTCATATGCGGCGACATCGGCCAGGCTAAAACGATGAACGACGGTCGTGCGATGAGTGGGCCCTCACTTCTCCGGCTTGCACAGTTGATGGCCGTCCTTCAAGCGGGTGCGATGTCACCAGCAACCGGGTAAGTGATAAATCAATGATTGCAACCGGTGAGAACTCATGACGGCCATCATCAAATCACTACGTTCAGATTTCCAACACCCATTTTCCTTAATATCTCAATGTACACACACACACACATGTATATATATATATATCATCTGGAACAGGAGAAGATAAAATCGAACGAGTGGCCTCTTCCCCCAGGGTTTAGTTTGACGACAACCCTTCCTCTCCAATAGCGAATCCTCATCGATGGCGTCCTCTCGACTGTGTTATAGCATTAGGCAAGCCTACTTCTCACATCGTTATGGTTGTTGGCGACGGTTTTCCTGTTTCCTTCTTCCACAGAAACATGCATAGTGGCGGAGGTCTTCGTCAAAATAATGTCGGCAACATCAAAACTCTGCTCTATTTGATGTGGCTCCTCGATCTATTAGCCTCGCCAACCAAAAGTGGCAGCCAATCTCGACTACTTCTCGTGATTAGATTGTGTTGGATGTTAACGAGATAAAGACTGTAAAAGTTGAGGGATTGAGTGAAGCAGTTGACAAAACAAAAAGCCCGACATTATAGGTCATAGTTCCATGGGGCTTGTGAGTTTTCAATTTTGGCGAGTAACATGATTGTTTGTTGTGGTGGCGGTCATTTTCTATTTGAATATCAGCAACTAATAAATGAGAATAACTAGCCTCCTTACCGTCCAACACCCCCCGGGCTTATGACGGAATGAGTGACATTCTTCATCAACTAACGACATGCGACAGCCAACTGCAGAAACAACTTCACCCACTACGGTGGTCAATTGTTGACAAAAGTCCACCTCTTTCCGTCCAACACCCCCTGGGCTTACGCCGGAAGCGGTGACACTCTTCTTCATCAACCTTTAGTATAGATTAATGCATTTGTACTTACATATTTTAGTAGGGTCTTCTGTTTTTGTGCACTTGAAGTTGGATGAACTTGATGGAGAACCATTTTTGGATGCTAGCAATTTTAAAGCATTAATCTGTCTACTATAACTGGCCCAGCTTCTAGGAAAAGGATTGTTGCAAAGACTCTTGTTGATCTTGAGCTCGCACAAAAGAAATGAGAGCAATAGGTGTCCGACTTCTTCTTGATATGATAAAACCTGAGACTGTGGACATTGTGGGTGGTGTAACTTCAATTCTTGACCTCTGATTTTAAAATCATGTCTCGTAGGATACTTAAACAATTTGAAGTAAACTCCAAAACTTCACGCAATGTGAGTCGATCTCATTTGAGACTTCTCTGTGATATGAACGATGATTTTGACAAAACAATATTGGGGTCAACGAATAGACTTCTTATAGACACGACCAGACATTTGAAGATTGAAAATGACTATAATCACAATCGATCAGAATATGCTTTTAAGGCTAAGCGTTCTGACATCGACCGTGTCGTTGAGTGTGCATGGTCATTGTGGAAAATATATCATTGACGAGACTGTTGGCCCAATCTTGAGTCCATTCTTCTTCGAATATTTAGCTGATCACCTCTATCGTTCGGTGCCTTACTCCCCAGAGTCTTTTATGAGAATTGATATGACTCAATGGCATTCCAACAAATTTAAAAGCACTGTGACTCAGATTGAGCTTAATTTTTGGCGGGGAAGATAGGACACACCCAATGATGTTCACTACTACATATTCTATTCGAGTGAAAGGACAGGTCAAACCCTAATAGGAATGATAGTGGTGACATATGATATGATGGAAGTATTTCTCTTGTTTCCTCTTCATCCAGTCGTCATGTATGTGTTTCAATATTGAGAAATTGCCCCCATACAGTTGATGTCTAACTCCTGGTTTCACCTTATGAGCACTCTGATCATTTTTTAGAAAATTTTGATTGTATCGACCAAGTCATTTGAAATTGACTATTTTCGACATCCGTTGTGATTGGACTCATGAACTTGAGATTATTATCTAAGAAATCGATGAGGATATCACATTTCTAGCTACCCAGATGTTAGTTCCTCAGACCGCAATCTTGGCTACTCAAGCTCTAACAGAGATGGATGAAGAGATTGACAAGTTTAAGGTCATTTTGAGAGAACTAATTTAATCTTCGACGCATAGCCCTCAAAGAGAAGAAAAACTGGGACAGATATTGTACGTGTACAAAAGGAAAGAGCAAGAGATAATGACGAGCTACAAGGTAAACTTTATACGGCCATGTAAGAATTTTCTTATGCGTCGAACAATTCTTGCTCTACCTTGCTTTTACAGATGTCACTTTGCTTCTGATGGTCGCATGCTTGTCACGTATGGACTCTTTATGCCCCCACTTATATTGTGCTCCATTAATATCATCACATTAAACTGATCACGTGATACAATCTCGGAGTTGAATATGCTTTAAACAGTGGACGTCCAAAATTTTGATAAGACTATCTTGTCCTTATGTTAGGGAGATAATTAGCTCACCTTGACATAAAATTTTGCTAACTCTGATTGCAAGATAATTAGCTCGCCTTTTGAATTGGTTTTGCCCGTATTGAGAGATGATTAGCTCATCAAGGGATATTATTTTTAATGGATTATTCTCATCAGTTATATTTGTCGAGCTAAATCCACCGCGTCTCACACTAAACTCAATTTGCAAGATAATTAGATCACCTTTAGTTTAGATTGGGCAATTTTGGCTCCAAACATAGTCATGCTCGCTAACTTCAAATAAAGCTTACGCGAGAAGACTTGGAACTCGCTAACTTCAAAGGACTCTTGTACGAGGTGCTTGGAGCTCGCTAACTTCTAGTGAAGCTTGCGCGAGGTATTTTGGAGCTCATTAACTTCAAACGAAGCTTGTGCGAGGTATTTTACAATTAATGAGCTCACTTGCTCATCATCTGCATTCCATATATGTTGTGGGTAGGTCCTTGGTAAGACTGCGGAACATGAGGGAATCTCCCTTAAATCCTCCAAGTAGAGAATGAAGGGTGAGTTCATAGCTTATAGGCTCACCACTGAGGATGATCTCATGAATTCTATCGATATACTGCTCGTCTCTCTCATCCTTCTGTTGTCGGACTCTCATCAATTGATGGCGACTTTCTGGCTTGTTAATTTTTGCAGCGAAGTATGATACAAACTTCTCCCCAAGCTCGAAGAAATTATGGATGGAACTAGAAGTAAGATTTACGTACCATTTATAGGCTAGTTTGCCCAGAGTGAGAGGGAATTGACGACATTTTGTTGCATCCATCGCACCTCGACCAGTTATATAAATCCTATACTTGGAGAGATGAGTCTCTGGATCTGTCCTTCCCTCATAGAGAGGAGCTTGGAGAGGAATTATCTTCGATTGGACTTGAGCATCTTCCAGCTCGATGACCAAAGGCTTATTTTTTTAGCTTAATCACTTTTGAAGATCTCCTTTTGATTTCACATTGCCCTCCACCTCGGCTCACCTTTTTTGTAAAGCCTGCAAAAGGGATTGTTGGTTATTTTGCGTAGCCACTGCTAGTCTTATCACCTCAATAGTTGGTTCTCCAAAATCATAATGAGAAAAATCCACTGGGCCCAACCGATCATGGGTTGAAATTTGGGGTTAGTCGCATCTAAGTAAAGCATTCTGCACAAAGTTCATTTGTTGACTGGCCGAATTTCTAGGTTCAGCGCTTCTTGAATACGAGATTTACATTGGAGTGTAGGTAGAGGACCTTGTCAATGATTCTGGAATGGAAGAATCTTGTGGTATTTCTCGGTTGGCAGGCCATGAAAAGGATCTCCTAGAGAGATCCAAACTAAGTCGATTGAAAACCGATCGAGATTTGGATTCTGTTGCCTTCATCTAGCTTTTCCCTTGGTGCTCATCCACTCTCCTCATTTTGTTTTGATGAAAAATGTACTTTTTCTTTAGAGCAAAGGATGAACTCTGTGCTGCTCTCATTTCTTTGGCTTTTTGCTGGAGTTCCCGGACAAGTGTATCTAGTTGCTCGGGAGACTAAAAGTCTTGCATATGTATGGGAATCCATTCTCTTGTTCGATGCCCGGGAGTGATCTGAGCACGCTAAGCCACAGGGATTTGGATCAAGGTGTGTGCATTTTTTGCAGATGGATTCCCTCACGGATGAGACATAGAGAATCCAGTAAAAGTATTGGGGAGAGTAGTACGAGAAGTATTAGCAGCCTTTGATTTTGTCATTTCCACGATGAGTTGTAGAAGTACTCGAAACTACAACTTTGAAGATAACTTTCAAAAATTTCTTAGAAACTTGAGGATTTGAAGATAAACTTTAAAATCCGAGTCAAAATCCTTAAGATTCGGTGATGTACGTATTCGATACCCTCCTTCTAGCGCCAATTGTTATTGTGATTAAATCCTTATGTGGCTGGGATCAGGATAACAAATAAGTATCAAATACTTAAATAATCATACGGAAAATGAAATAACATAGAAATTTGCCTAGGTCTTATATTGCAAGAGCTAGGACTTAAGTGTAGTCTTTGTATAAAACAAATTTGTGGATCTTTACAATGATGACTCTAATGCCATATTTATAGACGATCCTAAATAAGGTATATGCGCCTATCGTGCTAAATTGGTTAACTAGACCGTTACAGATATTATTTCAGGAAGTATTTTCTCCATAAATGGTAGTTTCCCTTGTGTGGGCATTAAATGATATTAATTAAGCCTTTACTTATGCATAATAGCTATAATTCCTCTGTAAGAGTTGACCATGAACTTTCCCGTGCATGTAGGTGGTCGACTTGCTCGTGCACGTAGGTGCTTGACTTGCTCGTGCTCGTTGGTGCTCGACTTGCTTGTGCTCGCAAATCTTGATCCTGTCTGTGCTTGTATACCTGGGCTTTATTTGTGCTCGTACTCCAAGTTCTATCATATTGCGTTTGGGCCTCGTCTGACTATTTATGGTCTTGGGCCCATCGTTATAATCGTACCACAACACACATATCTCCGGACATTTATCTATATGCTTCCATAGTCTTCCCAATATAAATCCTTCTGGAGTGTAGACCACCCTGCGATTATTAACCAGCACGATGGCTTCTAGAGAGTCTTATTCAATTGCTATCTTTTTATCCCTCTGGTCTTCTATTTTTCCTAATCCAACTTCCAAAGCCCTTAATTTCGTAGCCCACATAGTACTAGGGTACTCAATTCTTACCCCTCCTGCACGGAAAATTACCCCTTGATCATTTACTATCACATACCCAACACTGGCTGCACATGTCTCCTCAACTAGACTGGCGTCCACTTTCAATATCACGTTCTGTCTCTCATCATTCGGTAGCCCATTCCCACTTGTATTTATTTTAACCATATGGGGCTTTTGCAAAGCTGCACATGCATATTGATATTACTTTAATAAATTAAGTGCCCAAGCTACATGCAATTGAATTCAGCACCGTGATGAGTCATTGTTACGTTTTTCATCATGCTTTATTCTACATCGCTCCTTCCAAATCCCCCATGCTACCATGGCTATGTGGTTTTTCATGTCGTTAGTCCCATTGTTGAAGACTGTACAAATGAAATCCCTTATAGTCATATGCGCCACAGGTTTGATATTATTCCACAATACATTTTTCTTTCATACCTCCTTTGCAAAAGGACGTGCTACCATAACATGCAAAGTATCTCAATTATGCCCCCCATAGAGGAAGCATGTAGCTGGTATTGGTACGTGGTGATTAGTCAAGTTTCCTTCACAGGGCAGGATATTGAATCACAATTTCCATAAGAACACTCTCACTTTCGGTGGAATGTTAAGGCTCCAGATTTTCTTCCACCATGTCCTATCTTTGTCCTTCCTTTCCGATGTCTCCTCTAGAGGCTGTTTTGGATCTAGTGATACAGTAGCCCAGTATCTTGTTTTAACTGTATACTCTCCATTCCGTTCAAATATCCAAAAATGTGTGTCTGGTTCTTCATATCCTAGCAGTGGTATTCTAATAATTGTCTCCTTCTCATAAGGTAGAATCGCCTTATCCAATAATTTCTCATTCCATTGCCCTTGCGGTTTGATGAATCTACTCAAAGTAGATCCACTAGCTATCCTTGATCTAATGCAGCCATCCTTGAGCCCCAGAACTCATCGTTCCTTGAATATTTCAATCCTTTGCCCATTACCAATTCTCCATCTAAGCCCCTTTTCTATCAACTCTCTACTCCATATCAACGATCTCCATACATAAGAAGGCTTATATCCCAACTCTGCATCCAAGACGTGATCTTTGTCGAACATACTTTCCCTTGAAGAATCTTGCTAACAGGAATTGTGGATTTATCATCATTCTCCAACACTTGTTTAGTCAGCAATGCCCTATTAAAATCCACCAAACCTCTGAAACCAAGACCACCATCAGATTTTGGTTTACACAGCTTTTGCCATTTTGTCCAGTGCATTATATTACCCGTCGTATTCTTTTCCCACCTGAACTTGGCCATCATACACTCCATGTCATAACAGATTGACGATGGGATTCTGAATGCTGACATTGAGCAAGTTGGTACCATATTCAATATTGATAAAATTAGTACTTCCTTACCCGTCTGTGAAAATTACTTATTTCCCCATCCACCTAATTTAGCCGCCATTTTATCAGGCAAGAAAGAGAATTGAACTCTTTTATTTCACATAGATACAATAGGTAATCCTTACCCCTATCGCATCCTTTACCTCATTTTTGTTGGCCGTAGACGTAGATAACCTAAAGGTTGTCGCTGATTTATCATAATTATGACCTGCCCCGATGCCTTCTCATAGCACCGCAAGCATTACTTCACAGCACAACTCTCTTCCTTGTTAGCTTTGAAAAATAAGAGACAGTCATCGACAAAGAGAAGGTGGGATATGGTAGGACTATTTCTTGCAATTTTCACTTCAGATATTCTTCTGGATTGGACCTGATGATTAAGCAATGTTGTTAATCCTTATGAACAGAGTAAGAACAGAAAAGGGAATAAGGGGTCCCACTGTCTCAATCCTCTCGTGGGTCTTAGAAACCCCACATCCCTACCATTCATTTTGAAAGTATACGAAACAGAAGTGACATATTTCATCATTAAATCAAACAAACTTTGTGCAAAACCCATCACTTCCATAATTTTTTCCAAGAAGATCCACTTAACTCTGTCGTAGGCTTTGGACATATCCAATTTTAGTGTGGTATACCCATCCCTGCTTTTGGATTGTCTCATTCAATGAATGCACTCAAATGCAATAAGAACATTATCAGTAATCTGTCTCCCTGCTGCAAAGGCACTCTGACTAGGATCGAGGATGTCGGCTAACACTTCTCTAAATTAATTAACTAAAACTCTTGCTAACACCCTGTATAAAATATTTGTCAAGCTTATTGGTTTGAATTGTGACATATCCTCTGGGTTATGTGCCTTCGGAATTAGTTATTCTTGTATAATTCCAGTACTCTATGTCCCCTTTGTTGTTTAAAATATTCAAAATGTTCTCTGTGATGTCTCGTCCCACCACATGCCACATCTTCTAATAAAACTCAGCTGTAAACCCATCGAGCCCGGGTGCCTTGGAAGGATGCATTCTAAAAAGGGCTTTGTAAACCTCATGCTCTGTGAATGCCTTTGTGAGTTTCCGGTTGGTCTCTGATGTAATAACCGGTTGGATGAATGTCGTTATCTTTTCCATTTGTCCATTTGTAAGGGCGGACATTTTGTACATGTCATCAAAATGATTTATGATGATGTCAGCAATCTCCTTTTGCGTATGTTTCCACGTCCCACTTGCATTCTTAAGTCGCACAATTTCATTTTTCTTTCTTCACATTGAGGCTTTTCTGTGAAAGAATGTAGTATTCTTATCTCCTGCTATCATCCAATTAGTTCTCGCCCTTTGATGCCAATACAACTCCTCTTTGAACTCCAATCTCAATTTCCCGCTCGATTTGTTCTATATCTTGGTAATCGTTTCCTGTCTGTTGTCTCATTGTTACATCTTACAAATCGGCATAAAGTTTCTTTCTTTCCTCCTTGAAATTAGTAGTTAATGTCTTTGCCCATGTTTTAAGCTTTACTGCACATGTCTTAAGTCTGCTTTGAATCCTCGTTGCATCTCCACTCTGTGTCCACTGCTTGTGTAGAATATTGTGTATGCCATCTTCCAACAACCACAAATTCTCAAAAAGAAAATCAATTGCATTACCTATTGCCAGACTCCCCTGCCTTGGACCAATTTCTAACTGAATGGCTCGATGATCAGATCCATAGTACCCCAGATTATACACCAAAATATATTTGTTCACGTTCCACCAATTTTTGTTTACCACATATCGATCCAACACCTCTCTAACCATTTTCTTTCCCCATCTGTTATTTATCCAAGTGAATTTTGGTCCCTTTAATTGTATATCATGTAGCTCCAATTCATTTAGCACGTCATTAAACTCTTGCATTTGTTGAGCATTTCTGTTTCCTCCCCCCACTTTTTCATGTGACCATCTCAATTCATTAAAATCCCCCCAATCACTCATGGCAACTTATCACTATTATTACTCTGGGCAATTCATCGTAACAGCCCCATGATACTTCCTCATTCCAATAATTGGGTTCCTATAAAATCCCGTAAAATTCATAGTTAAAGTATCCATCATAATTCGGCAATCAATATGACCTTTCGAGTAAGACAAAATGCTAATGTTCATTTCACGTTTCCAAAACAACAGCAGCCCCCCCTGATTTTCCATTCGCATCAATACCAAAACAACAATCAAAATCTAAGATAGTTGACCACTTCCTACCCATACTAACAGTGACTTTGGACTCTATAATAAACAATAAGGCAGGGGCATTTTCAGAAACCAGTCGTTTAAGGGTTCAGAACGCACGTTGGTTGCCAACCCCCGTGCGTTCCAAACGATTAGTTTCATTTCTCGCGGCGGGACTGGGCATCCCCAGTCTCCGCCAAATCATTCTTACATTCATTCACAGCAGTCTGTTCCTCATCATTGCGGTCTTTTATTTTCTTTCGTCCCCCCTTGGTAGTTTGCTTAACATAGTCACTGTTCAATTTATTTTTATTGCTCGCCATAGAGTTTGCTTGACGGCCCCTAACTGTCTTCCCGCCTCGTGTCATTCCCGCTCTTGCTCTCTTTTTTATTGTGTTTGGACATTATTTCTAATATTGAATTGAACGCCACTGTTAGCGTTGTCATTATGTGAACACCTTTGAAGGATGTGTGTCCTATCTGATGACCAGCAGTAACCCCCATTACCATGTCATACAGCTCCTTGAAGTCTATAAGGTCTGCCTCTAGTACCCCATCATCCTCCTGCTGCCTTGCTAATGCCTTTCTGCTTTCTATCCTCAGTCACATTTGGAGTCAGGTCTATTAGGTAAAGGTCATCCCAGTTGTTTGATTGATAATGTTTTCTTTGCATCAAATCCTCAAACGTGTGAACTCGTGCAGCGTCGGTGCGAGCCATAATATGCTGGATCGGACCCTTTCCTTTCCCTGGTTGAAGTGCAGGCTGTTCACCATCTCGAACTTGTCGTATTTGGTTTGATTGCACTCTCTCAATGGAGTTTGATTCAATCGCCTGTTGATTTTTTCTGTCCAATATCACTACCGGCTCCTCCATCTCATCATCATCTATCCCTTTTTGGCCATCTGCCCTTAGCCACTGCAAGAAGGTTCTTCGTACCACCCCCGCACCAATTTCAAATATTTTTGGGCAGTTCTTGATTAAGTGGTCTAACATTCCACACACATAGCAAAAATCTCCCAATCTTTCATACCTGAAATATACCAAGTGTCTTTGATGTTGAATGCGTATGAAGGTTCCTCTGTTGAGTGGATATTTGACGTCAAGTTCCATTCGTACCCTCAAGCATTTTCTGATGGCCGCTTCTCCCATTGGCGCATGTACATCCACCACCCGTCCCAGGGATTGTGCAATTTTTTGGGCTACGATGTTAGTCATGGAACACAATTGCAAGTTGTGTAATTGCACCCAGAACACAGCCGATGTGAGCTTCACTTCTAATGCTCTTGCTTTCCAGTTTACCCGGTTCATGAGCATTTGTGCCTCCTAAGTTCCATGGCTGCTTGTGGATCACTTGTTGCATATCCACTTCCTCCGGAAATTGAATCGTGACGACCCCATCTCCAATTGCAGAGACCTTCAAAGCGTTCTTGATTTGCCATATTTTCTTTAGAATAACTGTCAATTCTGAACTCCCAATGTGCTTCTTGCCCAGGAATCGCATGGCCAGAATCGATTTGGCAACCGACAAATTAGTATTTTCGATCACAATTTACCCCGCCTCGACATTCGAAATGGTAAGTTTGCTCCAAAGCCACGTAATTGAATCTGTCATTGGCCCTGAGGTTTCCGTTGTGGGTGACTTTGGAGGTTATGAATTAGAAATTAATTTTGATGATTAATCGAAATCCTCTGTGAATTTTGGATGTGGAAAATAATCAGACCCAATGGAGCCATAAATAGGAGTTTGAGAATTGGGGCATACGGCATATCTTGATGGAATCGCAGATCATATCCACCGCCCAAAGACACCTGGGAATCGATAAACCTCATTCTGAATGGTGGATAGGAAGCGACACCTTCAGGAGGAATAGCTTTAGCCACCGAGAGCAAATGATTACACCGGCAGTAGGGATGACGCACGAAAGTGTGGTTTCAATAGAGAGAGAGAGAGAACGGACGGAGTCTTCCAGCCCAAATTTTTTACTTACTTGACCGAATTAATTATATGGGAGAGAGGGTATATTGATTTGGTCGAAATTAATGGGAGAAAACATCAATTTGTGTATTTATTTATTTTATTAATTATAATTAGCCTTAGTATGTAATTAGTGATAGTTGTGTATTATTTGGCCGAAAGTATTAAACGTAGTATTTTTAATTAATACATCATATGTATTGACCAACATTGGCCCTCTAGTATTATATTAGGGGAAGATATACTTTTTTAATTAATTATTATTAGTTTAGTTTGTATAATTATCTTATCATTATAAAGATAAATTATTAATATATACTCCTATATTTTAATTTAAAAAATACATTGGGAAGATGATATATATGTATGTTACAATTGGTATATAAAGATGATTAATTCTAAAAATTACAAATAATTTGCAATATGCAATATATATATATATATATGAATTCATCCTTATGTATATATATAAATACATTTTAGAATATTCTAATATATATATAATTATATAATTAAAATTAATTCTTATTTTTCTATTGGCTTCCTAAACAAAATATATACTCCCTATATGTTGTTCATTTTGTCATTTTCGTCTGTTCCATTATATGTTGCTCATTTGCTTTTTTACCTTTTTAGGGAACTACTATTCACTTCTTTATTATTATTTTCAATATTTTTTACATTATTTTCATTACTTTTTCACTTTTCTCCATCACATCACATGTACTATATCAATATCTTTATACACTCCTTAATATTAGTGTCCAAAACTTGTAAGCAACTTATAAGGGGACGGAGGAAGTATTTGATATGGAAGAGATAATTAAATAAAAATATATATGTGATATGCAAAAACTAAAATAAAATAAAATATATATTTAATTTATAAGGTAAAATTGATGTGATTAGTATTGAATAATGTGAAATAGGTGTACAGATATATAATAACGGTGAATATATACTTTAGATGGGATTGGACGTGCACATCTGAAAAATGGATAGAATGAAGATAAACTCATTACCCACCTGAATGTGTCCATCCTAAAACAAACACTCCCTAACAAAATACATGTCCAAAAAATTCTAAAACAAACACTCCCTAACAAAATACATGTCCAACAAAATCAACATCAACATCAACCACAGAGTAGTAGAAATGAACTGAATTTTAAAATTATTAATAGTTGTACGAAGGATGGCTTATCCGCAGTCACATTGAAATTTCGGACGGTATAAAATTTGGTTGCACTTGGTACCACGTATAAATGCCTTATTATAGTTTATACAAATATAATTTTAATATAAAATAATAGTAAAAGTGTTTTTATTATCACCTACCAAATAATTTATATATTAATATAGTATCCACTAATATTATATAATCTTAAATATAAAATAAAATTTTATCATGAACTAATTTTAAAATATCAAATATTTTATTAAATGTATTACAAATCTCATCACAAATATCAAAAATCTGAATCATGATATTATCTTATATTTATTATAAATTTTATTGACCCGAATATTTGATATTAGTAATAAATATAGGGTAATTGCCTCTCAAATACTACATTCCTAAACTTTTTCCTCTCAGCACAAAGCATTTCCCTTATTTAAGGCCCAATCCCAAAAAGGCTACCCTAGGCTGCACACTAGCTTTCTCTCTCCTCTCTCCTCTCTCGTATGCACCATTTCTCCTTTTCTCTCTCCTTAATTTCGCTCCCCTCTCTCCCTCTCTCATCTCTCCACTTTCTCCTCTATCTTCTCTCTCCTCTCTTCTCTCTCCCTTCTCTCTATTTTTATTTTATATTTTTTCGTAATTATGGTATTGATCAAATATTTTGTAACTATAAGTTCAAATCCATTAATCATTAAGTTTCAAAAAAAAAGTTTAAATATTTTTAAATGCAAAATAAATTACATTAATTTTTTTTCACGATACGAAAAGTCACAAATCACAAATGCCCTTTTGATTTAAAAGAGAATATTCATAAGTACAAAAAATAAATAAAAGTTCAAATCAAATAATTAAGAAGTTCAATTATAAATTGTATGCAAGTTCAATTTCACGTTACCAAAAATTACAAATGCCCTTATGAGGATCTATGAATGGGGGGCTCTGAAAAATTGAATCAGGAAAAAAAATTAAATCAGGAAAATTGAATCAAAAAATGGATCCATTCCAAAAAAAAAAATGAATCAGTGAAACAATTCCAATTAATTACATGCTATATAATTCTAACTTCTGCAATAAGAGAATGAACATTAGAGAGCAAGAAATCAGGAACTTGTGAAAATGCAAGAGGAATCAACTATGAGGCAAGAGGCTGGTAGACGAGCATCTGAGGAGCAAATCCAGTCACAACGTCGCTAAACTGAAAGAGAGAAGGCTGAGATAGAACACCACTGCCTTATTCCCTGCCATAGCCGCTGGAATCTGTAATCGTTTTACCACCGCTTCACCACCGCCATAGAGAGAGAGACTTTACCTCCAGATCTGGATCAATGGATGCCCCACCGTCGCCCTCCTGTGTGTGCGATGTACTCCTGCCATCAGGGCCCTAAGTGACGCCCCGCCTTCGCAGCCATGTGCGTCTCTCCACAGTCGCGGCACACCGTCGACCCCCATCGCGAGAGAGAGTTAGAGAGAGAGAAATATGAGATAGGAGAGAGAGGGGGAAGAATGATTTGAAAATGATCTTTAATGCTGAGGAGAGAAGAGAGAGATGCAGATTATGTCAGGGGAAAAAGTTACTTTTGGTACCGGGAGATAAATAAGGATTTGGTTGTGTGTTAAGAGTAAACACACCTTATACATAGTACCCATGGAAGTTGCTCCATAAATATATTAATACACTTAGCTAAATATCTACTCCCTCTATCCCACAGGAATTTGCACACTTTCCTTATTTGGATGTCCCACACAAATTTGCACACTACTAAAAAAGGAAACATTGATTTACGTGCACACTCACAAACATATACACATATTTACCCATATGACACTACTTTATATATAAAACACACTTTTCTTAAAAAGTGTGCCGTCCCGTAGGGTGCAAATTCCTACGGGACGGAGGGAGTAATATTTTAAAACAGTTTCATGATATATTTATAATGAACTATATTCCCCAAAATATAAAATTCTACCAAGTGAAGCCTACCACTATTTAAAAAATTAAAAATATTTTCATCACAGTAATATTATTACTATTATTCCTATCAATTTCACTTAAAAACCTACAAATTACAGTATTCATTGGCTAATTTGGGGATAGTAATTACTAATTAGTAATGACAATTAACGGTTGATTTATAGGCTTTCTCGAAAAACTGTAGATTTATGGTGTGACATCTGTTTAAAAGATGCTCGGTGATTACGAGGATTAGCGGCCCACCGACGAATATACATACATATCGTATATATAGTCCAAATTACACTCGTGTTCGTCGGAGATGTTGAACGCGTTGAGGTTGCAGGTATCCAATCCTGCAGCGGTCAATTGCAATTACGAAGGAAATGGTGGTGTCTTTTCTTCTCCCGGCCGGTTGAGTCTCCAGCTACCCACCCGCCGCCGTTTCGCTTCTTTCACCGTTTTATCGGTCGATAATGATTCGTCTGAGCCGTCGATTTCCTCTCAACTCAACTCCACCATTAGATTCTCCTCTCAGTGGACCCTCACCCACCGTCATGTTCAGTTCCTCAGTTTCACCGCCTGCGCTGTATTTATCTCTCTTCCTCTCTCATCTGAGTCAATTGAGTTGCTTTGGTAGTTGAATGCATTCCGTTGAATTTGTATAGTATTAACATGAGATTTCTTTTTCTTCTCATCGAATTTTAAAGTTGAGTTGAGGGATACTGTAATTAGGTTTCATTGCATTAGAATTGGGTAACGTTTGCTGTATTACTCAATTGAACTAATATTTTTCATCGCAATTTCTATGATTAAACGATCCCTGTTTCAAAATTTGAATATATCGGATTTTGCACACAGAATGGTTCTTAGTTCTTGCCTTAGCCAAACAACTGAGGACTTAGTTAGGATGTTGATGCGGCATCTATAGGGAAAATTATGTCAGTTTTTGTGTTTTGGCTACTACATAGAAAGACACAATCGAAATATGAAGATGCTTTATACATGAAAACTTAGGAAAGAGAAGATTTGCAGTTGTGAGCAGTATTGCTGATGCTAAAAGCTGTTGTTGCTCTATAATGTTAGTTTTTGTTTTAAATTCTGGTCATGTTAAGATTTGCAGTCTCGATGGTTACGCTTCCTCTATCTTTAATAGCAAGGGATGATAGAAGAACAGTTGTGATGGTTTACTCTTCATTTTCTTCTATCTTGTTTGAGATCTCTGAATGAATTAAATGACAAATCATCCTTTAATATAAGTCGTTAAAAGATAAAGGAAGTATAATGAATTCAAACAGCATATTTTGGCAGAATAAATGTAAATGCACTATATATAATTTCTCATGCTGATGAAGTAAATGTTCTCCATTTTTCTACTCTTCATTTGTCTGTAATGAGATAAATGCCAGCTCTTTACGACTTCACCACCAAAGTTGCATCCCTTGATGCTATTTGCTGATATATACACACACATGCATATATATATAATAGTTACGATCAATCCAGAAAATGCTAGTTTTTCCCAGAAAGCAGCTGCTTCTGTTTCATTTACAGATCTCAGTACTAAATTTTGGTGTCTGTTTGCAGGCTGCGATTTCTGCAACATGGCTCTTTTGCTCAGCAATTCCAGCTCTTCTGGTTTGTAGTCTTTTATTAACCTTCAATTCTGTAGAACTTTTTATTTGAGTCCCCAATGCAAGGTAGATGTGCTAGGAACAAGTGAGGTACCAATTAAAATTGGTGGATATTGAGATTTCTTATATAAACTTCGACAGTTAATGATATTATATAACTGATTTTTTTGTGCATATAAGGAAATGTTGAATTACACAGTATTATCTGCAAAAAATTGGAAATTATGTTATCTACAACTAAAGGTTCTCAATTATTTTACATGGCATGATATGGTATCATCTTCTTTGTTTCCTGCGTACATTTTTCTGATGATTTATATTCATACTTATCATCGAAGGCCTTCAAGAGAGCTGCAGAATCACTGGAGAAGCTAATGGATGTCACGAGGGAGGAGTTACCAGATACTATGGCTGCTGTCCGATTATCTGGGATGGAGATAAGTGATTTAACAGTGGAGCTGAGTGACCTTGGGTTAGTATAACCGACATTGTATCCTTTCTTTGACTATCAAATAATTTTTGGTGGTTGTTCATGTCAAATTATTTTGATCTACAGCCAAGAAATAACACAAGGAGTTAGGAGTTCAACTAGAGCTGTTCGTACAGCAGAAGAAAGATTGAGACAGTTGACAAACATGAAGCCAATAGGTTATTAGAATAATCTCTACTTTATATATATTATTCTGGGAAAATATTGTTTAGTCCTAAAAGGTATGCCTATTTTAGTTTCAGTCCTATGAAGTAATGTTGTAATTTTCAATTTTTCACCCACTATAGAAGGTGAAACATCTGGTTGAGGCTGATGTGGCTGACTTTGATGTGTCCACATAATATAGTCTGATTGGTCAAGAGGATGTTTTACGTCTTATAGCAGGTTATTGAAAAAAATAACAAAAAAGGTGAATGTTACGAGACTATTTTCAATTCTTGAAAGTCAACAGGAATGATATTGAAATGGGGAAATTTACAGAACTAAAGAATTTGTTTGTTCTTTTTTTTTTCTTTTATCAAAAGTGTTACATTTTACTTAATCTTTACTTGAATAGTATCCGTGCAGGAAATGGCCCCAACCAAAGCCCAGGTAGCTGAGCCAGCTGCAGCTAGAACTGCACGTCGCACAAGGGAAGGAATTGTTAAAGGTCGCGGTTTCCTGCAAATGCTTTTCACTCTCACCGGGTATTCTAAAATTCTCCTCAACTATCTGACATCTCGAGCAAAGACATAATTCAAGTTCCAGTTGATAAGATGGGATGAATTTTGTTTCCTTCGTCCTCTGTACATACTCTGGTCTTGAAAGTTTGATCTCAAATATGAATGGTTGCTGCAAAACTCTTAGAAAGTGCTACATTTACGCACAATAGACAACTTCATTCTTAGTCATGCATTTAGTTAACTTACTCACATTTAGTTATCTTTAGCTTTGAATTGTATTGCTGACTTTTTTTTTGCTAGCTTTGTTTTGCGAAAATATAATCTATTTATTTAGGGTTAACTTTTTGACCTAATCTCAATTATAGTATAAACTTTATTCTTTTTAAAAGCAGACAACAAGTTGGGGGATTAGATATTTTTTAAAGTTTTGGGTATCTGTTACACGAAATCGGATCCGAAATTATAACATCAGGTGTGGGGTACCCGAAATACCCAACCGGATACCCTGATTTTATTTTTATTTTTACTTTTTTATGTTATTATCATTCTTTATATTTTATTTATGATAGAAACACAAATTGATCTGTAATAATCAGATTCAATTCTTTAAATATAAACCTAGTGATGAGAATTCATCATAGATTGTTACCATCATCTTCACTAGTCTACTGCTATGATAAAACCAACATATAATCAAATTTATATCCCTATCCATAATGATTTTCCGCATCATAAAATTGTTACTCTCATGTTCACTGTTCTATTGTTATAACAAAAGCGAACATGTAGCGCTTGTTTAGAAACTCTAAAATAAAAAATAAAAGCGTTTATTTTTTTTAAAGCCACTTAAAATATGTTTTCAACTACTTTTGTAAGTGCTTATTACCATTTTTGGTTATTACCATTTTTGGTCAAGCAATAATTTTTAACTTCTAACTTCCACTTAAGCACTTCTACACATTTTTCAAGAAAATAATACTCAATACCTTTTTTAAAAACACTTCTTTTGCAAACACATTTAACATAATTATTTTTTAAAATCACTTAATTTAAAACACTCCTTATTTTTCATTTTGTTACTAAAATTATTTAATATCACTTTTTCAATTTTACTTATCAAATTCAATTTTCAAGACATTATTCATTCCATAAAGGATTCCGATTTTAGAACTAAAATTTAAGACGTTTGGCGGGTGTTGGAATCCTTTTGCGGTCTCGTCATCTTCTCTTCTGGACTCTCTGCTTGTTCCTCCATCCCTCCCGGTCTTCCACCCACAAGGACAAAAGGTTATGCATCAGCTGATGATGACAAATGTGTACTAAAAATGTTTATATTTTCAGTCGTCCAAACACGCGTGTATATGTTAATGAGTTGTGGGTCTTTTAACTTTACCAAGTAACACTTTCTATATATAATGTAATATAAATAGTATTGTTGTGTAAGATGACAAAAACAAAAATATATACATTGCGTGCTATAAATGAAGAGACGAAAGGTGCACTTCTACATAATGATAAAAATCCCATGACAGAACTCAAACAGTTTGGCCTAAGGTTATTTTCCTTATCCTAATTTAATTTTTTAACATTTTATTTATTATTTAAAAAAATTTTGATTTTTTTATTTTTATTTTGAGCACCAAAATAATTGTATTATTCTAGAATAAGAACAAAGAGTTTCAAAAAGTATAACCACAAATTATCTAGTGGATTAAGGGGGTTCCCAAAGTAACAATACGGTCATAGTAAATGAGCGTGCCAAACTATTAGAGCGCATCTCAAACGATATTAATTCTAAATTTCTAATGTAGCGTAGAGTTTTGCTCTGTTCTTATTTTTATTTTTTATTAAGTTAAATTTATATAATTTTAAACTTAACAATTATAAAAAAATTATTTTATATAAATTATTAAATAATATTAAATATTTTTTAAAATTTTAAAAATAATATATATATATATATATATGAGCAACACTTGTGTACAAATTTCTACCGTAGAAATATTCATTTTTGAAAAATTCGCGTATCTAAACAGGGTCGGGAGTTTGGACATTTTTTTCCAAAATTCACGCAACTTGTAATTCCAGGTTTTTTCGCTCCCAGGTATGTTACAATTTGGGCAAAGGCGTGTTACAATTAGGCAAAATCTGTGTTACTAATTCTTAAAAAACTAAATTTTTGTAATTTTCAAGTAACTATAAAGAAAATATGTATTTCTGCAAGTATAAATATGTGTTACTTAATTTATTTTTTATTCTCTTTGTTGATTTATGTTAATATGTTTTTTCTCTCCCAGGTATGTTACAATTTTGGCAAATGCGTGTTACAATTAGGCAAAATTTGTGTTACTAATTCTTAAAAAATTAATTTTTTGTACTTTTCAAGTAACTATAAAGAAAATATGTATTTCTGCAAGTATAAATATGTGTTACTTAATTTATTTTTTATTTTCTTTGTTGATTTATGTTAATAATATGTTTTTTCGCTCCCACGTATGTTACAATTTGGGCAAAGGCGTGTTACAATTAGGCAAAATCTGTGTTACTAATTTTAAAAAAAAATTAATTTTTTATACTTTTCAAGTAACTATAAAGAAAATATATATTTCTGCAAGTATAAATATGTGTTACTTAATTTATTTTTTATTTTCTCTGTAGATTTATGTTAATAATATGTTATTCATGTACTTAATACATCATTTAATACCTTATATATGTTATATAAAATATAATATATTTTTATAAGGATAAATAAATGTTTGTGCATACAGTAACACACATTTGATCTTGCAGTAACACACATTTACTTTAATTGTTGCAGTAACACACATTTACTCTAATTGTAACATACATGTGCAGTAACACACATTTACTCTAGATGTAACACACATTTGCAGTAACACAAATTTACTCCAAGTGTAACATAAATTTGCAATAATATATATTTACTCTAATTGTAACACATATTTGTTCCTCAATTTGTGTTATTATATGAGCATATATGTGTTACTATAGGATAAAATGTATTTTTATTAAGAATAAATATGTGTTATACATACAATGTAACATATACATGTGTTACATTGCATGAAAAATATTTACTTCAACAAAAATAAATGAATATGTGTAGAAAACAACATTTAATTTGGTTGTAACACACGTTTTGCCTTAAAATAACATGCATTTGCCCCAATTGTAACATATCTGGGAGCGAAAATTACAAGCTAAGCGAATTTTGGAAAAAAATACTCAAATTTGACCCGACCCGGTTTAGACCCGCGAATTTTCAAAAATTGATATTTCTACGGATCTTAGATCCGTAGAAATTTGTATATAAGTGTGTGTCTATATATATAATATAAATTCACTAAGTAATATTAAATTAAATTACCTAATATAATGATGCATATTAAATTAGCACACTATTATTAATATATTACTAAAAGGACAAAAAAATGTACAAGATACAAGAAATTTCATAACAACAATAACAATCTTCTACACCTTAGAAATTAGAATGTTCCTCCTGCATATGATCAATGAATGCATTACAAAGTACTATGTGTGTCTCTATCTCTAATCTATCTATACCGAGCAACAAATGCTTGAAAGAATGATGATTTATTACCTATTATTTCTATATCTGGAGTTGGTATCTTAATTGTAATTTTAATTGGCGCATCAAGATCACGTTCACCTTCAACTATCATATCGTGCATGATTATATATGCTCATTATATCACGTAAATTATCCTTGTTCCAAAATTGAATAAATTGCAAATCAACTTTGGAGAACTCCAAATGCACCCTCCACATCCTTTCTACACGATTCTTATCTTGTTGCTATATACTTTTTTTCACAGAGCATGTATTGCGAATAGTTTGCATAAGAGTTGACCATTTTGGGTAAATATTATGAGTTAAAGTATACCCCACATTGTATTCTTTCCCCAAAATGACATAATATGTAGGAGGAGTAATAACTCTAGTTAGATCAAGAACATATGAGATCTATCAAGCACATTAATATTAATATTGGTTCCTAGCATACCAAAATATGTACTCCCTCTGTCCCCAATGTTTATTTCCACTTTTCATTTTCGTCTGTCCCCCAAATTTATTCTTATTTTTCTTTTAGAAAATATTAGTTTATTATCACACTCACAAACAATCACTTTATTTTCTAATGGACCCTACAATTATTCCACAATATTCTTATTTTATCTATTTTATCTTATTTTTCTTAAAACTTGTGCCCACGTGAGGGGAACAAATTTGGGGATGGATGGAGTATGTCATATCCAAATATCATTATAAGCTACAACCTCAAGAATAATAATTGGTGATCCATTGTGACCTGCATATTGCCTAACCCAAGTTATTGGGTAATTTTTTTATTTTCAAGCACATGATGTTTCCAATATAAAGTAGTCGAGCAAAACCATTAGCAGTTGGCAATCTTAGATACTACTCTTTGAATATCTTCACAATAGCAAGATAAAATCTTTTCACAAATTCAATTGCACTGGACACTCCTATATTGATGTATTCATTAGGAGCATCAACTAGTAAAGCATATGCTTATACACAAAAGCGCAATTGTTATTTTTCAAAGTATAGACAAGTCGAGTCACCGCTCTGCGTCTCTTCGTAGTGCAAAATAATTGTCATGACCCTTAAAGATATTAGCAACACGGAGGAATAGAGACTGAGTCATTCAAAAATTCCTGCGTAACATTTTTGTATTGAATGTTGAATTTTCAGAAAAATAGTCATTGAACAGGCATTATGCTACTACTCGATCACAATTGATTGTTCCATGATCAGAAACTGGGCCTTCATGAATGGGACAAACACCTTGAACTCTAAAATTTTATATATGACATGGTTATTATTGTGGATTTATTGAGCTATAAGATGTTCTCCTATAGAATACTCATCACTAGATGAGTCCTTAGACGAGTTTGGTGAGCCAACATGATTTCAATTCAATTTTTTTTATGTAAGGGTAGATAGAGAAAGTGCAGTGAATATATTAAAAGGAACAATATTCAATATATATATAAGAATAAGTTCTTACTGTTTTAAAATATTATATATATATATATATAGTGGACATAATAATATCTAAGTCCATTAGGCCTTTGGCCTTATGGGCTTTAGGGTTAAATTAGGGATACGATACTATATATGTTTGTATTCTCATCATTGTACACAGAACTTATTCAGATTATTATTCACATATCTCCTGGCTTGGTCGCCCCCAGACGTAGTCACTCGTGACTAACTGGGTCAACAAATCTTGTGTCGTTTACTGCTTTTACTTTTACTTAAATTACATGTTATCAGCACGAGTGCTCTGGCCATCTGAGGAACGGATCGAGGGGAATGGATCAAAGGAACAGATAATTTAATTTGTATTTTAGCGATCATCTGTAAGTTTTTAATTTATGATAATCTGACATAAAAATCCATGCTTAGGTATCCTGCCTGCAATTTTCATGGAATATGTTGTTTGATTTATTATACTCATTAAATCTGCACATGTCCCCAGTTTATATGATTTCAATATGTGTATATACTGCATATTATTTTTTATTCTTCATGCCCCATGTTCACTGTTATGATTTTCGTATGAGCTATGTTTCCATACACTTCGAATCATATATGCCATATGTTTTGTCTTTATTGATAATCTATCTACGAACAAAACATAATACAAAATCCCTTTTAAACCCAAAATCTATAATCAAATTTTTTTTATGTATTGTTCTATGTGGATTCTCTGAACTTTTTATTGTTCGTATTCATTATACAAAACCGATTCCAAAACCATCTGTTCCCAGATTTTTTTAAACTAACCCAAAATTCAATACGTGAAATCCGATTGAACATCCAAAATCTGGTTTTTCAATAAAACCAAAGTTTTTTTTTTTCGAAAATCAGAAATTTTTTGGGAAAATCACAACTTGGTCTACTTCTTTTACAATAACAGTAGTCTAGTCATCATATAAACAAATCTTTCAGCCAAGTCTAAATACACTTTATTAAGCACCCTAATCCGTATTAATTTATACACATACCATGTTATAATAGTTATTGTATTCTTAATCATAGTAGGGGTCCCTGCAACGATGTTAAGGGAGACGACCATTACCCGCCTGGCAATTGAGCGAGACTGTCAATTAACCGTCGGCCAATCGATACTCGTTGATGAATTTGCAGGCCACATTAAATTCCCCATTTAAAAATTCAAATTACAGCTCCGCCTGAAATCTCATTATCAATACTTCCGTTTCACTTTGAGGTACCCAATTTCATACACAATTTTCGGTCTATCTGCAATATCTTTAGAGATATCGGTCATAATCACTGTGTGGGAGCACAATTATGTGCCCGGTGCCTGTTGAGTTTGAAGCGAAGGTTAGAGGCATGTGGGATACGCTGATCGCCGAACAAATTTCTTTTAGGTACTCCGTCTTCAAGCAATCGCCGAAATCTGCACTGAAGCCCGCCCGTCGCTCGCACTCGCAAAGGCCAGAAGCTCCACCTCCGTCGCCGACTCTGGTTCCAGCCGTCACCACCGTCGATGAAGACCAACACCAGAGCCGCAGCACTCAGTCAGTCCTGTCTCGCCGCCGGACGTCGCGAATCGACTCTCAATCTGAGGAATCGTCGCTCCAGCCGCCTATCGATTCCACAGCATCACCGGAAACGCGCATCTTGTCGACACCTGGAATCCACCGTCGCAGAAACCGTCTGTCGTAGTGAATTGAAGAAGGGTTTATTTGGGCTTTTGAAGGTAATTTGGGCCCAACTTCTATTCTCTATTTAATTGGGCTTTTGAAAGCAATGCCATTGCACGATATGGTACTTGCAACTCCTTTTTGTTAAAATTTTCTTCTAAGTACTTCTATATGGATATTAGGTCAGATATAATTGTTGTGCTCTTTATACAGTGGCTCGATTGAAGTCTGATAACCCCCTCTATGGCTCAACTTTAATTGATTATGTAAGTGGTTGGTGTTTGGTCGCTGGAAGAGAATTTTGTGTTTTGACTTGTGTAAATTGTTTCTTTCTTAAAGTGATCTACCTCCATCATTATTTAATCCTAATGGTTTGTTATTTATAGGGTCACATTAAGCAATGGATTGGTTTTTCTGCTACTGAGATCGATGTTAATTTAGGACGCTGGGCACCCACGTCTTGGGTTTGGTCCTCATTTTCCCCTGGTATGTCTCATTTGAAAGTTGGAATGTATATGAATTTTTTGCAGGTCCATTGAAACTTATATATCTTTGAGATGATAAAAATCATAATTTCCTCCCTCCCCTGTTCACAGGCTGAAGAGGTTGCAATTGCTGCATTAAAAAGATCTCTGGAAGCATTGAATTCCCACCTTACTTCCAGCACATACTTGGTTGGACATGGAGTCACACTTGCTGACATCGTTATGGCTTGTAACCTAAGTGTAGGCTTTAAGCTTAACATGACCAAGAGCTTTACCTCACCATGACCAAGAGCTTTACCTCACAATTCCCGCATGTGGAAAGATACTTTTGGACCTTGGTTAATCAACTAAACTTCAAAAAAGTAATGGGTGATATAAAATAAGCAGAATCCATTCCACCCTGTCCCATCCAAAAAAACCACACAGCCTAAAGATTATTGATTAGTGCATTGTACTATTAGTGCTTTATACTAGTAGTGCATTATACTATTTGTTATTCAATTATACTACAGTGTTACTATATTAATATGTTATACTATTAATAATCAATTATACTATAGTGTTCACTATAATACTATAGTACACTTAAATATACCATACACAACGTTTAAATTTGAATTGATACTGGAAACACCACAAACAACAATTGATAATGTGGAGTATTCAACACAAAAGAAAAACATAATAAGCAAATATAGTCACAACCAGCGGAGGTTATACCGTGAGGAAGAGAAGCAAATTAATATTAGATACAAAATACGATGTACATCACATAATAACAATCTTAATACTAATTCGGATCCCAAAACACAAAAAAAAAAAAAACATCATCATCGACCTGTTATACAAGTGCAATGAAGATGTAGATCATCCAACCATTT